>CAUYLG010039483.1:0-81322 GCA_963573385.1 Cacajao melanocephalus
AGACACATGCACATGTATGTTCATTGCAGCACTGTTTACCATAGCAAAGACCTGGAACCAACCCAAATGCCCATTAATGATAGACTGGATAAAGAAAATGTGGCACAAATACACCATGGAATACTATGCAGACAAAAAAAAGGACGAGTTCACGTCCTTTGTAGGGACATGGTTGAATCTGGAACCATCATTCTCAGGAAACTGAAACAAGAACAAAAAAAACAAACACTGCATGTTCTCTTTTATAGGCAGGTGCTGAACAATGAGAACACAGGGACACAGGGAGGGGAACATCACACACCCAGGTCTATCAGGGTTTGGGCAGTAGGGGAGGGATAGCATTAGGAGAAATACCTAACGTAGATCATGGGTTGATGGGTGCAGCAATCCACCATGGCATGAGTACACCTATGTAACAAACATGCATGTTCTGTTCATGTATCCCAGAACTCAAAGTATAATTTCAAAAAATAAGAAATATTCACTACATAGGTACTGTCACTTAAAATGCACTTGGCGAATGTTAACATCTTTCCTTATAGAGCAGAGAAGATCTGAAAGATGGTGCTACATGAAAATAAAATAGGTGGATGAAAATAAAAGGTGATTGATTCAACTATGCATCCATAAGAAAAAAGGAAATCACATCCTTTGCAGCAACATGGTTGCGACTGGAGGCCATTATCCTAAGAGAATTAACACAGAAAATACCATGTGTTTTAGCTTATAAATGGAAGCTTAACAATAAGTACACACAGACATGAAGATGAAAACAATAGACACCAGAGACTCTATAAGATAGAGGCAAGGTTTGAGAAACAACCTATTGGGTGCTATGTTCACTGTAGCAAGTCCATGGGTCCTTCTCATATAGCCCATCTTTTCGTACCCAGAATACATAACTAGGTATATGTATGTGTAACTACATCCCCAGAATGTATTGAGTGATGAGTTTAATAGAGGCTCGAACTCCAGAATTAGTCAATATATCCATGTAACAAACCTTCACATGTACCCCTTGCATCTGTCTTCTTTTTTAAAGAAAGGCGATTGATTCAGAAGAGACAGGGTGTTGCTGTTTCTAGTGCCACCCTGTTAGAACAGATTGAGTGCTCAAAAAGAGAGAAAGGCAACAGAGAAAGGGCCAGAAAATGGCCCTACAATACTTCAGTTCAGATAGTAGATAAAGAGAATAATATTTAGAGAGTTTTGATTGAATGAATGTAAACAATACAAATATATTTTAATGGTGTATTATTTAAAATAATTTGGAATAATTATTTTTAAAATTATTGATATTTCAGGAAATAGCCTAAACTATGAAGCAAACATGTGCACCTCAAAATATACCCAATGGTATCCCTTCCAAAAACACAATGCTACTATAGATGGTCACTGATTATTATGTAGGGCAGGAGTCTTCCAGCTCTTCTTTAAGAATCATGTCCCAGGCAGCTTTGGCTCAAGGTTGTTTCAGATCTTATCCTCTTGATTGTCTAGTAGCTTTTGCCACTAGACACAAGCATACATTTTCCAGGATTCCTCAGCTCACATTTTTCACCTGTTCCTCCCTTTCAATGCTCTCAAAATTAACTTGTTCTTATTCTACTAATTCAGATACAATGTGTCTTACTTTTAAATCTTCCTACTGGATGTCTTCAGTACTATAGTGTGAATTGTAGAGACAGTATATGTTATATATGTTACATGTTTCAGACTGAAATTGGATAATTTGCCCATATTTGTATTAACTACATTGTAAAAGATGTCCCAAAGGAGATAAACATAAAGCACAAATTTCTTGCAGAAATTGTGGCATCAGATGATGGATGGCAGACAAGGGAGGTAAAGAAAAGGATAGATTTGGCCAAGATTATGCCATCTCTGAATTCTTCATGTAATTAATTACCTGTCTTGCCTATTTATAAGGCATGTCATGGGTTTCAACACATACTATCGCATCTTTTCATTTGTGATTAAAAAAATAAAAGCCAATCCCTCCATGCCCAACAAAAGACTAAGGGTTCATTGAATGAAGAAGACCCATGTAGTATCATTTCAAGTGAAGTCATTCTAAGTAAACCCATGTTTCTAGGAGATCATCTCCTTTGTCCAGATTCAGAACTGCCTTTTCAATAAAGAAAGGTACAGCCTCTTCCGTATCAGCCTCTATGATATATCATAATGGTGTGTGGCAGGGGAGCTGAGAAAAGGAAATGCAGAAATTGGGTGGAAGATAGAATCTAATGGCCACATATAGAATCACAAGCTTGAAAATAGTTCTCAACAGTTGGTGAGAAATTGATACAACTGATTTTTTAAAATTTCTTTTGTGGGAGGGAGTTTGTGGAAATAGTGTTTATCACATTTATTTACATTTTAAGTGAAAATAGATTTGGATTGTTTTCATTCATTCACCCAAAATTTCTTGAGCAGCTGATCTATGCTAACAGTGCGGCACTAGGGCCACAAAGAAATAGTGAGACCCTGTCTCTGCCCTTGAATAGTTTGCAGTCCAGTGACAATGAGAATTTTATCATATCTCAAGGTAGTAATAGTGCATAGGGTATACTCATAATAAGACTTGGGGGGAAAAATAAAGACACGATGATCAAAGTACAGTGTGGAAGTTAGCAGCTTTGGGGATTCAAACTGGACTACTGGCATAATGATGTATCCCATTTTTCAATGCTAGAAGCATAGTCAATTTCAGAGTTTTATCTAGGTCCATGGGACTGGAGAGCAGATTCAATTCAACAACAACAACAACAACAACAAAACAGCATTCAGCATTCCCTACTCATTTCAATGTATCAATTTAATCATATTTAGAGAGTTGAGGAGGAGAGGTGTCTCAAGTCCAAGGAGGCGGGAAAAGCTAAATATGGCCGATGAAGTAGGCTATGCAAATTTGTCTAGTGTCCACGTACTAGTCAATTCTCCAACCTTCAAGAGACATTTGAAAGTTAAGTAACCTTCACATATTTTCACTTTCCTTTGGAGAATGCCTAATTGTGTTTCCTGCCTAAAAGTCAGAAGCAAAACAATATCAATACTTCAGTCCAAAGAGTAGATAAAAAGAAGAAATAGCGTGCAAGTTGAAAGAGCATGAACTATCAACTCTCTGATATACTGGAGTTAAGGAAAGGAATAAACAGCCACAAAAGAGGAAATTGAGGGATTCTTTATTTCACAATCATCAACTCATAGCAGAGTCCAATCACCAAAATAAAAAAGTGAACAAAACCATGATCCTCAATGAAAAATAAACTCCAGGATGCCTGGAGCAGGGGTTGGGGATAATCTTAATGGGAGAAGGAGAGGAAAATATATATAGATTGTTCTATATGCACAGATACACTTTTAATAGGACTTCTGTTTCCTGGAATCATTTTTCCATCTTTACTTTTAACAACTGTCCCAGCACAGTGATTTTCGTTGTTGTTGTTTTGCTGTGGATGTTTAGAGTATGTGCCAAAATACAACTGTTAGTTCAGTGTAGCCCATATCCATCGATAACAGTGTTCTCTGTTGAATAACAATTCACCATGATTTATAAATTTTGTGAGATCTTCCATCTTGAATTCCAAATGAGTTGAGAATGACAGTTTTTAGCCTACCTTCAGTATCTCATTAAACTAAGCAGATTTTATTTAGTAGAATTCGATTAGAGAAAAACAGGAAGAAAAGATAGCACTTCACAATACTGTTCATGCAAAGACAGTATTTTCTTAAATGTGATAACACTGTTATTTCTAATTGTCTTTAAGTGCAAAGACTGTATCTTTTTAAAATCTTTGTATGTCTAGTGTATAACACAGTGCCAGGCACATCTAAGCTGTTGTTGTTGAATAAATAAAATGTTGTTGAATAAATAAAAGAATGGATTTCAACAATTTGGTCAGGGGAGATAAGTTCCATCACAATATAGAACAAGGAGGAATAATTTGTGACCAAGTGCTTCCATAACTTCATCCTGGGCCCATTTCGAGCATTTTAATCATATCACTCTAATCTTTGAACCTAGACCTAACATCAGAATCCTTCTCTATACAGCAGACCAGGCAGCTACACTTTATGAAATAAAATATGCATTTGGAGTAAACTTTCTTTCCTATACCTACAATAGAGGTCTCCACCAGGCAGACTATGAACAGTAGGTGTCTTTCCAAAATTTCTTCTCTAGTATCAACATGCATACAGTAGTTCTCGCTCATGCACAGTTTTGCTTTCTATAGTTTAAGTTACCTGTCATCAGCTGAGTTTAAAAAATATTAAATAGAAAATTTCAGAAATAAACAAGTCATTGTTTTAAATTTTATGCTGTTCTGAGTAGTGTGATAAAACCTCATGCTGCCCTGCTGCTTCCAGCCCAGAACATGAATCATGCTTTTGTCCAGCATCTCCACACTGTCTGTGCAATACACTCAGTCATCATCATCATCATCTTCTCCTGACATCCAGCTATGGACACTACTGTGGCTCAATAATTCAGGATCATCCAAAGCAGATGGTCTTCCCTCTGACACACTATAAGATGGTCAATAGTAGCCTAATGCTACATCACAATACCAACATCCTTTGCCTCATTTTATGTAATCATGTAGGCATTTTATTATCTCACATCATCACAAGAAGAAGGGTGAGTATAGTACAATAAGATATTTTGAGGAAGAGAGACAACATTCACATAACTTTTATTATGCTATATTATTATAATTGTCCTATTTATTGTTAATCTCTAACTATGCCTAATTTATGAATTAAACTTTATCATGAGTGTATATAGAAACAATATAGTATATATAGGTTTTGGTACTCTCTCTGATTTCAGGAATCCACTGGTGGTCTTGGAATATATTTCTCAAAGATAAAGGAGCCTTCTATATTAATAATTCAAACACTTAACATATCCATAAACAAGCATATTTTAGAGTTTGCTATTCTGTCCTTTTCTTCCTCTCTTACAAGTCACTATTTACATCTATAAATCTTGGGCCGACCACAGGATCAGCATAAGAAAACTTTTGCTAGTATCCTTGTTACAAATAAAATTAATTTGTGAATTTATAGTATTATAATAGTTATAAGGTTTGATATCAGTTTTTCTATTATTGGGATCTCATATATGTATTTATGATTGTCTACAATTTTACTAAATCACTAGTACTTCGTACCAATGTTACCCAGGTCCAATGGCACAGTTTTAAGAAATCACTGATAATTCTGAGAATACTCTGTTCCTCTATGCCAAACAGCCATATGGCTAGGGATGAACAGAGTCCCAGGCAGTCCACATGAAGTGAAAGCTATATTCTCCCTAGCTTTCCACAATATGTGGCCAGTCTTGCTTTTCTTCCCTGGTCTGTTGCCTTACTGTCTTCCTTATGTTCAATCTCTAATGCTACCCATTTTGCATATGGACAAAGGAGCCCAGCAATCAAAAAGAAACCCTAATTTTTTCACCATTTTTCTATCAGTTTCTTTTATTCCAGAGCTAGATCTTGAGTCATTAGTCTCTTTCCCTGCTTGCATTTAAGCTAAACTCACACAGTTTCCAAAAACACCCTGTGCTCAAAATGTCTATATTTTACCTAATTGCCCTTGATTTCCACTACTCCTTCCTAAATCAGATTCTTGCTGACCACTGACTTGGTCAAGATCAAGTTTGAATTGTTATAACACCTTGGGCTTTATACACACACACATACATATACATACATATATCCACATACACACACACACACATATACATATATATATCCACATACACATATATACATATACAGATATATGTATATACCTTTTCCTCTCGTGAAGGCAGAGATGCACCAGCAAACCTTTCAAAGATATTTTTAATCCAAAATATTTACAGAGTACCTACTTTCTTAGAAACACTATGCTAGGCACCAGAGTTAGTAAGAAATAAGAGAGACACAGGCCCTGATCTCATGGAGCTTAAGAGAAGGACATAACCAACTATTTACACAATTAATTGTTGAATTAAAGTGGTGTTGAGGTGTCACAAAAAAAGAGGCATAAGGTGCTATAAATATGTAAAACAAGTAAACTTGACTTTGTAAGTCAAAGAAGGCTTGCTGTAGGTGTGGAAAGAGGCAGGAGTTAAATAGGCAAAAGGCTAGAAGGACGAGCGTTCAAGGCAGAGGGAACAGCACATGTGAAGTCTATGAGGAAGGAGAAAGCATGCATATTAAAGGATCAGACAAAAAGTCTAGCATAATTGAAAAGAAGAAAAAGAACCAAAATGACAGTGGAAAAGAGGAACAATAAGGAAGGAACAATAGTAAGAAGACTTTATATGTGGCCTTGTAGGCTAAAATTTTTATCTTTACTGTGATATCAGTGGCCACTGAAGAGTTCTAAGCATGAAAAAAATGTATTATTTTTTCAAAGATTAATCTGGCTGCAGTGTGAAGAATGATGGGAAGAAATAAGGATGATGCACAGAGACCAGTCAGGGAAGTGGAGCAGTACTCTAGGTAAGAGATAATTATATCTTGGATAAGGAAATGCCAATGGAAATGCCAATAGAGATGGGAGAAATACATAAACACAAATGACATTTGATGGGTAAAAGCGATGTAAGTTGCTATTGTCAGGTCTCCATATGCAAGCCTGGAGCCTGAAAGTCTGAAGTCCTGCTTGCCTTGGCTAATGTCTCCCACCCCCTGCCTGTGTTCACCATTGTCCCTGATCACCCAGCAGAGCTTCTCCAGACAAGCCCCTCACCCAACCCTGCCATCTTAACTGTTCTTATGATAATGTAAATACCTCTCACCCAACCCTGCCATTGTAACAGAACTTGTGGTCATGTATACTCCTTGCCCCTACCCCCCACCACTGTAACCGAACTTACTCTGCAACACCCCTGCCCCCCAAAAAACTACCCAAACCTATAAAACCAACTCCTATCCCACTGCCCTTTGCTAATGCCCTTTTCAGCCTTAGTCCACCTGCACCCAGGTGAATAAACAGCCATGTTGCTCACAGAAAGCCTGTTTGGAAGGTCTCTTCATTCAAAGCGTGCATTTTTCAACACTTATAGTTTGGTTCTGTGTCCCAAATCTCATCTTGCAGCTCCCATAACTCCCACGTGTTATGGGAGGGACCTGGTGGGAGATGATTGAATCATGGGGGTGGGCCTTTCCCATGCTGTTCTCATGATAGTGAATGCAACTCACAAGATCTAATGGTTTTAAAAATGGGAGTTTCTTTGCACAAGTTCTCTTTGCCTGCTGCCATCCATGTAAAACATGACTTGCTCTTCCTTATCTTCTGCTATGATCATGAGGCTTCCCCAGCCATGTGAAACTGTTAAGTCCAGTTAAACTTCTCTCTTTTGTAAACTTCTCAGTCTAGGTATGTCTTTATCAACAGTGTGAAAATGGACTAACACAGTAAATTGGTACCAGTAGATAGGGGCGCTGCTGAAAAGATATCCAAAAAATGTGGAAGCAACGTTGGAACTGGGTAACAGGTAGAGGTTAGAACAGTTTGGAGGGCTCTGAAGAAGCAGGACAATGTAGGACAGTTTGGAACTTCCTAGAGATTTGTTGAATGGCTTTGACCAAAATGCTGATAGCAATATGGCCAATAACATCCAGGCTGAAGTGGTCTCAGATGAAAATGAGAAACTTGTTGGGAACTGGAGTAAAGGTGATTCTTGCTGTTTCAGAAAAGAGACTGGGGCATTTTGTCCCTGCCCTAGAGATTTATGTAACTTTTAACTTGAGAGAGATGATTTACAGTATCTGGTGGAAGAAATTTATAAGCAGGAAAGTATTCAACATATGACCTGGGTACTGTTAAAGGCATCCAGTTTTATAAGAGAAACAGAGCAGAAAATTTGCAGCCTGATAATGCAATAGAAAAGAAAATTCCATTTTCTGAGTAGAGTTGCGTAAGTAACAAGGAGCCAAATGTTAATCCCCAAGACAATGGGAAAAATGTTTCCAGGGCATGTCAGAAGTCTTCATGGCAGTCCCCCTTATCACAGGCCTGGAGGCCTAGGAAGAAAAAGTTGTTTCTTGGGCAGGGTTCCCCTGCTGTGTGCAGCCTAGGGACTTGTTGCCCTGTGTCCCAGCTGCTCTAGCCATGGCTGAAAGGGGCCAATAGAGAACTCAGGCTGTGGCTTAGAGGGTGCAAGCCCCAAGCCTCTGAGGCATACACATGGTGTTGAGCTTGCCAGTGTACAGAAGTCAAGAATTGGTGTTTGGGAACTCCACCTAGATTTCAAAGATGTATGGAAATGCCTAGATGCCCAGGCAGAAGTTTGCTGCAGGGGTGGGGCTCTCATGGAGAGTCTCTGCTAGGGCAGTGTGAAAGGGAAATGTAGGATTAGAGCCCCCACACAGAGTCCCTACTGGGACATCACCTAGTGGAGCTGTGAAAGAGGGCCACCATCCTTCAGACCCTGGAATGATAGATCCACCGACAGCTTGTACCATGTGCCTGAAAAAGCTGCAGACACCAAACACCAGCCTGTGAAAGCAGCCTGGAAGAAGGCTGCACCATGAAAAGCCACAGAGGCAGAACTACCTAAGACCATGGGAACCCACCTCTTGCATCACTGTGACTTGGATGTGAGACACAGAGTCAAAGGAGATCATTTTGGAGCTTTAAGATTTGACTACCCTGCTGGATTCTGCACTTGCATGGAGTCTGTACCACTTTGTTTTGGACAATTTCTCCCATTTGGAATGACTGTATTTATCCAATACCTGTACCTCCATTGTATCTAGGAAGTAACTAACTTGCTTTTGATTTTACAGGCTCTTGGCAGAAGAAAATTGCCTCGTCTCAGGTGAGACTTTGGACTGTGAAACTTTTGAGTTAAGGCTGAAATGAGTTGAGACTTTGGGGGACTGTTGGGAATGAATGATTGGTTTTGAAATGTGAAGCTATGAGATTTGGGAAGAGCCAAAAATGATATGGTTTGGCTCTGTGTCCCCACCCCAATCTGATCTTATAGCTCCCATGATTCCCACATGTTGTGGAAGGACCCAGTGAGAGATGATTGAATCATGGGGACAGGTCTTTCCCATGCTGTTCTCATAATAGTGAATGGGACTCATGAGATCTGATGATTTTTAAAACGAGAGTTCCTCTGCACAAGCTCTCTTTGCCTGCTGGCATCCACGTAAGATGTGACTTGCTCCTCCTTGCCTTCTGCCATGATTGTGAGGCTTCCCCAGCCACATGGAAATGTAAGTCCAATTAAACCTGTCTTTTGTAAATTTCCCAGTCTCAGATATGTCTTTATTAGCAGTGTGAAACAGACTAATATAGAATTTAACCACAGTTATGGGGAAGGGAAAGAGAAGTTCATGATGATGTTTATGTTTCTGGACCAAACAACTGTGTCCAATCAGATGGTTGTGCCCCCCACTGGCATAAGAAACAGTAGCCATGGAATGAGTTTGGAAGACTGATGATAATTTATTTCTGGACATAGGTGAGATCACCAGATGAAAGTGTCATGTGTCATGCTGATGTTGGATACATGGGTCTGGAATCCAGAGGATACATGAGGATTGAAAACATGTGTTTGAAAGACAATCTATGGGCAAAGGTAAGAAAGGCTAAAGAAACAGTTCTAATTAGAAAGGCAGAGAGCCAAAGAGCCAAAGCTAAAATCTTTAAATCCATACTGAAAAGGATGGGAAGAAGGTTATGAACCAACAAGGAGACCAAGAGGCAAGTAGAAAACTGTTCTGCATTTTTCAAAATCTGCAATCAGAATGTTTTGTGATAACTAAAAAAGCAATAGCCATTATTTTTAAAGTAGCAAAATGAATCTGTGTTGCATGTTTTAAAAGATTGTAGCAACTAATAGACATAAGCACAAAAACGCTCAGAAAGTGGCATGCCTTTTGCTTTTACCGCTCACACCAAACTTCTTTTGGTACTATAAAAATACAGAAATAAAGAAGGTGTGATATTTAGATATCTTCTAATTGTACATTTTCCTATCATGATGCTTGTTGCTTGCATTCTGTGCCCTGCACTGGATAATGGTGCAGAGCATGGAATACAAGTAACAATGCAGTGCTCCACTACCTAGTTTACACAACAGTCAGTCAACAGACATTTATTGAGTATCTACTGTCTGCCAGAGCCTAGGAATACAAGAATGTACAAAATAGATACAATTTTGGAGCTTACCATCTACCAGGCAGATGAGCAATTTAAAATAAGCATACAAAGAAAATGTAACTAGTAATTAGGTTCAGTATTTGTAAAGGAAATCTACAGGATGCTATGACAGAATATAACAAGGAAAGCTTTTTTTTTTTTTTTTTTTTAACATAGGAAGGGTTCAATGGGAAAAATCACTCTGAGTAACTGGCATTCAAGCCTATGTATAAAAGATGATTAAAAGGTTCCTAAGAGAAAATGGGGGAAGCATTCCAGGCAGAGACAAGAGCATGCATTGTAGGTCTGAGGAATAAAAGGATTTAGCCAGTATCACTGGAGGGTTTGAATGGAAGAAAGAGTAGTAAAAGATGCACTTACAAAGGAAAGGCAGGACCATATAATGCAGGGACTCTATGCCTTGTAAAGGATTTGGGATGCTATCCTAAACACAATAGATTTGCTCATAAGATCATGTATTCCTATTTGTATTTTGAAAGATCAGGTTTTTTTATAAATGTATGAATTGATTAAAAGTAAAGCAGTAGAAACTTCTGCTTCTAACTGTGAATAATGAATTGCTATCCTGCTATAAATAACTAGAAAACCAAAAAATAAAAAAACAGTTTTCAGGGCACAGGACTGTAATCTCTAAGGGAAGGGAAGCAAGCTAAGTTCGCCTTCTGGCTGTTTCAGATAATTGCCTAGAAATAGTGTCCAGGCCAAAGCTCAGAGAAGAGAACCAAAATAGAGCCAAATGATTTCAGCAGGTTGAGGAGACAGAGATCAAAGTTAGAAAAGGTGGAAGCCTAAAATTTGTGGGCAAAATATCAAGAATCTCATACTATTAAGTGATCAAATAAATACAATAAGAGTCCCAAAAGCAAGAGAGGGACAGAAAAATATTTGAAAAAATAATGGATAAACTTTTTTCCAACCTGAATAAATCTATAAATATACAAAGCCAAGAATCTCATCAAATCCCAAGCAGGATAAACATGAAGTAAACCACACCAAGGAACAATATAATCAATTTGATGGAAAACAGCAAAATAGAAAATAAAATCTTAAAAGTAACAGGAGAAGGACATATATATAGAGGAAGAAAGATAAGAATGAATGAAGGTAGACCTCTCATCAGAGAACTAAGACAATGAATGACTTCTTTAAAGTGCTGAAGAAAGAGAGAGAAAAAAAAAACACTGTTATGTGAAATTCTGTACCAGGAAAAAAAAATTTCAAAAATGAAGATGAAATAAAGACTTTTTTCAGAACAGAAAAAGGTGAGAGAAATCATTACTAGGTCTGTATGGTAATGTTAAAGTAAGTTCTCTGGCAGAAAGAGAATCATACCAAATAGAAAGTTGAATCTACACAAAGGAATAAACAGCGTCAGAAATGGCAAATATATAGGTAAATATAAATACAACTTTCTCAGTTGTAATCTCTTCAAATGCTAATAGGCTATTTAAAGCAAAAATAATAGCAATGTATTGTGGAGTTTATTACACATGTTTAATTTAAATGTGCAACAATAATTAGACCCAGGACAGGAGATTCTTATACTATACATAGAATGGTATAATATTATTTGAAGGTAAGCTGGCAAGTTAAAGATGTGTCTACTGTGAACCCTAGAGCAACCATTGCTATGGTCTGAATGTTTGTGTCCCGCTAAAATTCGTATGTTAAAATCCTAACTCCCAAGGTGATGGAATTAGGAGATAAGACCTTTGGGAGGTGATTAGGTCATGGGGGCAGAGTCTTCACGAATGAGATTAGTGTACTTATAACAGGTCCAGGAGAAATAGTTTACCCCTTCTACCATATGAAAACATAGTGAAAAGACCTATCTATAAACCAGGAGGCAGCCGTCACCGGATACCAAATCTGCTGGCGCCTTGATCTTAGACTTCTCAGCCTCCAGAACTGTGAGAACTACATTTCTGTTTTTTATAAGCAACCCAGTCTACAGTAGTTTGTAACAGCAGCCCAAGTGAACTAAGACAGCCACTAAAAAGTAAGACAAAGTATAGTTATTAAATTGTTGGTATAAAGTACAATAATAAAAAATGCTCATTCAAAAAGAGGGAAAGAAAAGAGGAACAAAGAAAGGCAGAACAGACAGGAAAAATTTAAAAAACTAACAGCAAGATACTGGGTTTTAAACCCAACCCCATTGATAATTAGATTAAAAGTAAGTTGTCTAAATACTAATTAAAAGGCAGAGCTTGTAAATGTAGATAAATTTTGAAAAAGCAAGACTCAGCTACCTTCTGTTCATAGAAACACAAATTCTGGGACTAATTTTTCAATATAAATTTCTCAATTTCTTAGGATTTGAGTAGAGCCTATATGTTTTCAGATTATTATGGCATGTATAGTTTTCTTCACTCAATAAGAGAAATACTTTTTTGCTGATACACTGACATTATTTTCTTCATAATAACTATACCTCAGTAATTGTGGGGACTGGTTTATTAAAAAAATTCGCATATCAAAGGCCAAAATTACTATTCTCATGTTTTACTTTCATCTATTACTCTCTGTCAAGTGAAAAGGTTTATGTCCCACAGTTAAAGTATCATTCAAAATACCAAGGCCTTCAAAGTTTCTTTCCTGATACTTCCATACTTGATAATGGCTATAGAATAAATAGCCATCAGAACATAGATTTTACAAAAATGAAAATAGCAAGCATTTAGCCATCTAAGAAATGATCTCTTTGGAATTTAATATAACTACTGTTTTAGAGGGGGAAACAGTTGTGTTTTTCTCACAGGAATGTTTTTGGATATATTCTAATATGGTCCACTTCAAATATTGCCCTTTCAAAACACAATAATTTACCATGAAATAGCTTGAAAAATGGAAAACATATACTGTTAGTATGTATGAAAATATACCTAAAATCATGTTATATTATTTTAATTAACACAGATAGAATGTGACATCTACAGCCGATCTAGGACTAGTAACCCTACAGGTGCAAAAAACCTACCATTATTTTAAAGACATCCTATTTGGCCCGAAACTGCAAACTTGAGGAGGATGAAAAGGAGTTGTTTCTTTTTCTATATAGAGAAAGATACTGACTAGTTAGAAACTTTTATGTAGGCCATAAGCCATATGTGCAAAAAAATGAATAAATGGCAGCCCAGTTAATCTTCTTATTTTAATTTTTCTTTCGACAGGAAGGGATTGTCAATGACCCGCTGCACTGCAGTATGTTATAGCTCATTTTGCTGAATGCACAGAGAAACTGTTTCAGAATTGCCCTCAATGGTGCCCTAATGGTCTGAGAAATTTGCTAAGGCTTTCCTCTTCTTTCATTAAGATCACCATTTTGCATACAGCTCTCAAAGAGCTAATTGCTGGCTATTCGTTTTATATATGTCACTAGCTCACTGCTGCATTGCCAAGGGGAAAAACACATAATAGAGGAAAGAGAAACATGTAGGTGGAAAAAAGCTTTTGTTATATAATACAAATTTTGTTTATCATTCATAAAAGCTTATGGAATAAGGTGAGAATTTTATTCACCAGAAATCTTCTTTAGAAGAATTCTGTTATTTGTTTGAAAAAAAAAAGTACTTTGGTGACGTGTTTAAAGTGTGGTGCATATATCAAGAATTGCCATGGGACAGCTATTCATGTGACAAGGAGAGGGATTTGAGGAGTGGACTGTGATTGTATAATGTGATCATACTTGTAACCCCTCTCAGATAGTCAATAAAATTACTGAACTCAAGAAATACTTGTTAAAATCATTGGTATGTGTGTGTGTGTTCACGTGTGCCTATGAGCTGTGCTTTTTTACCCAGACTGATGTAATGTAAAATTGGACATCAAATGCCCTGTGAAAAAGGCACATATGGAAAAGCAAATGCTGTTTCTGGAGTGAATACTAATGAGCGTAGAAGCCTCCAGGTTACAGTGACCTAATAGTTCTTCTAAGAGATATGATTTGTATCGGGCTAGTTATGGACACATCTGGACCTTTCACTAGGTTGCAGGCTCATGAGAGGCCAGAAGAGACTCTTATTCACAGCCTTATCCAGTTTCCCAGAGTGCAAGGCACAGTGTCTTGCACTTAGAAGTCCTCAGTGAAAATTTGTGCAACAAATCAATTAAAACATAATTGTCTTATGACAAGCTAGTTTTGTTTCATCTCAAAATATTTCTGTAGATAAAAACTTAAAAAGTAAACTTTATTTTGTTCAGGTAAATAATCAGTATCCTGCACCAGCTGAAACCATACACAACAGTAGTGATTACAGATGTTTTGACTGGGGGAAATATTTATGTTACTAACAGAAATGGGAACCTCAGAAACAGGGATTTGGGGTGTGGAGTAAGTTTTACACGTTAAGAAGCTCTTAGAATACTTAGCAGTTGCAAAAAAACCTTGATTGTATGAAGGAACCCTTATCTGTTCCATTTGGTGGCAAAAAAACTGACTCAGCCGGGTTATGTGAATCTTTCCAGGAAGTGCAATGATTAAATGGCCAGACTGGAACTTGGGCCTAGGTTTTGACTCTAGGTCTGTTGCACTTTCCATTACACACAGCTGCTTTCTATTAGGTTGGCGCTAATAGCAGAGACTCAGACTTAACAGAAGCCAGCCCTCTTCCCTTCCTCTTGTCTTTATGTGCTAATTTGAAACAAACAAACAAAAATGAAATAGTAAAGTGTTCCATTTTCTCTGCTCTCAAAATTCTCAAGGCTTAAGCTAGTTCCATTCGTTGACATTAAATTCTGATTCATCTCTCAAATGCCTTTGTTGCAGGGATTGGAAAAAAGCATTCTCTGGGGTGGGCAGTGTTATTTTGGCTGCCTGAAAAAGAATAGAAAGCTATAGTACTCTATGGAATTAACACCTATAGCAATTTCTCACACATATGGCAATCTCATACATACACTGTGAAACAACGCTTAGCAACCTGCTTAGTAAGGTCAAGCTTCCTCAGCAAACAATGAAATATAAACATTTTCTACTGTAGTTTCCTATGGCTGGTGAAATTAAATTAGATGATTGTCTGCTTGTTATATGAATCTTCTATCAACTCAGCTGTAGCCAACAGAAATATTGATCTAACAGAGAACAAGAAAGCCAACATCTAAACTACTGCTTGGCCCTTGGTTATTTCCCCTAAAGTATATATTTTTATGAATGTATTTTTATTTTCATCTTAAAAATCCTTAACTCATAAATTCTAGTTAGGAATTTAAGAAATGAAGCTTTTGCATCATATTTTGCTATTTTGCTATCGTTCTATTAAAGGAGAAGCAGAAAAGTTAAATGTTTGCTGTGTTAATATGTGCGTGGCTCTATTTGCCTTGCCTCTTTTGGAAATTGCTACCAGCGCCATACTCCCTGCTCCCAGGACACACTTATCTGTTTACTAGCTGTCAAAGTAAATTTATAGTACTGAGTGACACCATTAAAAAGCTTGGGACAGGCCTTGCTGAGCACACACAGATACACTTGCACACCCATTAAGTTGAAATTTTGCCAAGAACCTATTAACCAATCCTAATCAACTGCTGTTTTCCATTTAAAACACCATTAGTTTCCTATGGTTTGTTGCTCAGGGTATAAGCAGAAAAGACACCATCAAGTGGTTAGCAAAGGTGTTGCTTTGCTGGAAGCCCATATGCCTCTGGAGAATTTGAATTTGGCATTAGTATGTATCACTTTCTTTCCACATCTGGAATTAAGCATTCATTCCATATATTTAGGACTACCTCACAGAATACAGGATTTTAATACAGATCGTTGCTTAAAGATTGTGGATAATTAATTTGTGCTTGGCCTGCAGAGGCTTTTGTCTCTAAAGAGTACTGTATAATTGTAATCATACAGAACTGATGACTCTCAGTCTATAGCTATACATTAATAGACTAACAAAGATCTGCCTACATACCCCCTCCTGAGCTTCTTCTCTGAGTTTTTAAAGTTTTCTGTAAGGTAGATTGTTTTTGTTTTTTGTTTTTTGAGATGGAGTCTCGCTCTGTCCCCCAGGCTAGAGTGCAGTGGTGTGATTTCAGCTCACTGAAACCTCCACCTCCCAGATTCAAGCAATTCTCCTGCCTCAGTTCCCAGGTAGTCAGGACTACAGGCATTCGCCACTGTGCCTTGCTAATTTTTGTATTTTTAGTAGAGATGGGATTTCACCATGTTGGCTAGGCTGGTCTTGAACTCCTGACCTCAGTAGATATGCCCACCTTGGCCTCTCTGAGATAGTTTTAAATACCTAATACATTATCATACCTTCAAATAGTAAAGTCCCTTGTAAGAACAAGAGTGCTATTAATAGTGAAATGACAAGTCAGCCAAAAATTGATGTCTGAGTTTGTGAGGTTTGCTTTGGGATTGGCCACCTAAGAAGATGAAAGATAAAATATCAAAATGTCAAGAGTTTTTTAAAAATTTCAAACAATGCATTCTCTGCAAGCAAATGGCAAGGAACAGGATTCTACGTCACAGTATCTCAATGTCATTTCTTCTTATGAAGAATATGAAAAGTGAAGAATTTGGTAAGCCAACTGTATTCCCCAACTCAGCAGATAACAAAACCATATACAAACAATTTATTTGAAAAGTTCAAGCAACTCAAAAAAGTACTAAACACATTTCCCAACAATAGGAACACTTTGGTGGTAGGAAGCATTTAAAATAATAGCACTGCTCTGTTAGGTTCACTCAGAAAATAAATATTTCACCTTTTGTTCCAGGTTGTTAAAATGCTATCTTTATTTATTGTAGCTCTTTAAGCACAACTTGTTCAAAAGATAACATTAAACAGGAAATGGAATGTACTAACCAGGTAGAGGTGAAACAAGAGTTACAGCTAAAGGGGCCAAGTATTGTGCAAGTGCAGCCCAATGTGGGGAATAACAAAGCCATGGTCTTTGCATATTCCCTACAGGTGCCCAGCACTACCTTAGGCACATGTTAGGAACTTAATTAAGCATTTGCTGGTTGATTAACTGAGTGATAAAAGACTTATGAATAGTAAGAGCTTTGTAAACTGGAACCATTAAAATCCAAGAGAAAGGGCAAAACTAATTGTGTGACTGTGGCAGATGGTAGATAAAGCTGTGAAGTCCTGAAGTCTGTAAACTTGCAAAAGCATTGCATTTTAGAGGAACACTGTCAGCAATCAAGGGACCGCGGCCTAGTGGAAAAGAAAGAGGCTGCACAGACGATTACCTTCTTGGGAACACAAAGGCTGTCAAATAGACAGGTCAACTTAATTAAGAAACTTACTTTAGATGTGCAAAGTGTGTCCTAGTCAATCTACTAGAGAGTAAAGACCATGGATAGTAACAACCCCTACATGGATTCCTCCAGCAATAACAATGAGGTATTCTGAATTGTTTGGCGAGGACAAGTTGGGTCCCCCTTGAACATGCCATGCCACAGGCCCTTCTTAGCCACAGAACTCACCATTCTCCCAGCACTGCAGAAGCACCTTGCACAGAAAATGCCAGAGGGAGGCTGCTCCAGGACAGGACAGGTCTCGCCGTCAGCGCTCTCAGACAAGCCAGCCCTCCCTTCCTTTCCTCCCTTTCAGCACCCTTTTTCTCAGGTGAGAAAGATATCATTTTAAAACCCTTTTCCTTCAGGTGAATTTTCTCATGCTTTCACCTCCATCTGGTTTTATTTGTCTCTAGAGAATGATTCTTGAGGGTTCAAAAGAAGTGAATGTGTCAGAGGTGTTACAGAATGTACCCAAGGATGTCCAATACGCTAAAACCTACTGACTACATTTCTGCCAAAAAAGAAATGCTGAAAGATGAACAATTAAAGATTGTGAGAATTGGTTGGTGTAGATAGAGTTACACTGGGGAGGAGATGAACGAGGTGGGTTCTTATAAAATTTAGAAGCCAAGCCAATGCGTAGCAGGACTTAGTTAATTTAGGGTGGGAAAATAAGATTCTGAAAGTCATCCATCTGTGAATATTGTCATTTTGCTTTCTTTTATGACACTTATATTTTTTATTTCGCTTATTTTTTGTTAACGTTCATTGAAAGGCAGCTTAAAGAGCAGACAAAATTACAGGCTATGAATAAAAAGACTGAAGTTTCAACGTTAGCTCTGCCTAACACTTCTCTAATCCGGTCTCTTCATTCATAATGTGATAACCAATACTTGCCCCTTCAGGTTGTGGTGAAGACTGGAAACAAGGCATGCAAAATGCTTCATACATAGTAGGCAGCCAATCAATGTTAGCAATTATTACTATTTAAACAAAATTCCAGTTTTATTTCATAAGAACTAATGGAGAAGGTCAGTTTTTACAGTTAGATCAGGATAGGAAGGGGCATCATCATGGCCCAGAAAGGTGATGGCAGCATCCTAGTGGGATGCTCAGGAAAGGGCTGGTACGATTTTGCTAGTCACTATCTCACAAGGGCTAGCTATGGTTGTCCCTTTATCAGGAACCCTTTTCTCATTGTAGTGACCAATACGATACATCCTTTCCTTAAATACAATATATATTTCCTACATTCATTCTTTCTCTTTAATGCTTATTCTAGCTCAAAATTTATTTTAAAATAAGTTTTACCAACATATTTCACGGCCTTAGTACCTTTGCCTTGGATAATATGATATTTTAAATCACTTCTCTGACTTCAGTTTCCTCTTCTCTCTATCTATTCTATATATTACTGTCAGATTGATTTTCCTTAATCACAGTTGGATTTTATCACTCCCCCTGCTCAGAAAACCTTCAATAGCTCTCTAATTCTCATGAACTAAACCCTAACTCCCCAGCCAGTAATTCAAGAACATCCATGCACTAGGCCTAATTTAAGTCTTCTGCCTTATCTCAAAGGTTATCAGTCACACAGCTTGTTGTTCCCTAAATACAACCACATTCTCTTTCTTGCGTGTTTCCTCATGTGAAATGTTTGCCCATCTCTGCATGTCTAATTTTCATCTCAAATGCCGTTTTCCCTTGAAGCCTTTCCTTGTTTGCTTCTCTGAACTCTCTCTCCATTCTCTGAATTTATATACCACACTTCTTTACCCCTCTCCAACATAACCTGCACAGCTGGAGACACAGAGACCATGTGTTTTTTGTTTCTATAACTCTCAGTGCCTAGAATAAGGCTTCACATGTTATAGGATCCATAATTATTTTTAGCTTAATAAGTGAATGAGTAAATTAAGTCTTTCGGATGCAAAGTTATATGAAAGAAAGCAACACAATAGACAAGAAACCAACGCTACATTTTCCTGACTAATTGCACAGAATAACCCTGCAGAAAGTCACATCTAACCAGTTACAGAGGACGTTTGTTTGTTTGTTTTTTTAAATTTATTTTGGCTGTTCAGGATCTGAATGCCCTTTCTACATTTGGATAAGTCTCCACATGTGAAGAAGGAAGAGTCTACCTCCCACTGTAAAATTTAGAAAGGAGGCTGACTTACTTTCCTAGTCTCTCTGGTAACTACAGCATGGGCACCTGCCTGGTCAAACAGCTGAAGCCCCTCACGACTTTGAATGTGGATCCAGGGCGCAAAGAAGCAGGGAGAGAAGAAAATTCAGCCTGGTAGCACTGATGGCAGCAGCGGTATGGAGCTTCCAGGTGCAGTGGCAGCATCCATGCCAGCGTGACAAGCTGCAGTGTCCATCCTTCAGTGCTGGTGCAGCAACGCTTCACCAGATGGGTGCTCATGATATTGGCTGTGTTTCTGGGATCTCAGCTCACTTGGTTCTGCCTCTTTTCTGGGGCTGTTTTCCAGCATCCCCAGCAGCTCTGCTGGCTACTCCGGTTCCATTTAATGAATCCGTTTGCTGCTTAAGACAACCAGGGTCAGATCCTGCTGCTTGTCCCCCATCACCTTGACTTGATGCATGAGGCTTGCAGAATTATTCAGGGGACCCCTCTACACCACAGCAAGATTCTCTCAGCTTAGGTTTGCATCCTCATTATTTCTCATCGTTAAAAGTTAACAGCCTACATGCTACCTTCATTAATTTTTAAGCAAACACGTTTTAAAGTCAGATTGCATTTTGATTTCTATAAGTTCCATAAATAAGCTATCGTTTATTTCTCCTAAACAAATCAGTCTAAATTAGAGCTTACCATAGGATACCATTCATTCACTGAAATTCCAAAGCAAACCAAAATAGAAAAATGACTGCTATAATAAATGTCCTCAGGATTGAGCCACTTCTATTTTTGTAGACTTACAAAATACTAGCAACAATTATATTTTGCACCTCTGATATGCCTGTACACTTAGAATTTTCCTAGAAAATGTGCCATTAATTAATCATGTCTCAAGGAAATCACATTATTTATGACTGATCCAGATATAAGAATACAGTTTAGTGGTTCAGAGCTTGGACTCTGCCGCCAGATTTGCCTGGAATTAAGTCCCAGGCTATGGTGGGATATTGGACAAGTTACTTATTCTTTTGTGCCTCCATTTCCTATCTTTAAAATGAGAATGATAAAGACTATTGTGAGGATTAAATTAGATATTTTACACATCAAATGATCAAGACAGTACCTAACCCTTAGTAAAAAGCCATTGAAATGTTTGTTTTTACTATATTCTCAAATTGTGCCTACTCAGGGAAATTATTAGAATGCATGACAGTCATGTGTGCTATCAGTCAAATAAAATTCTCTTTCCCTCTAGCACATCGTGCTCCTTACCTTCCTCGTGGTTGGATGGAGCCACGTTTCTGTCTCTGGCCAATGAACCAGTTAATGCATTAGAGTATTTAACTGGCAGTGTGAGATTCTCCAGAGTGCTCTCTTCCCTCTAGTATGGCAAGGAAGAATGTTTGATATGTGGAGACTGGAGGGCTAGAGTGATTAAAATTAGCAGAGTTCCTTTGCTGCCCTGGATGGGTATGTTACATGAGCAAGAAATAAACCTCTGTTGTTTTAAGCTACTGACATTTTGGGGGAGTGTTCGTTATTAAAGCATAATGTAGTGTATCCTAAGTAATGCAGAAAGCATGGCAATTATGTGGATATTTCAGTTAAATAATATTTCCTATTCAAGTGACTAGCATCCTCAGACATACCTAGAGTGGGATAATATCAGTAAAGAATAAAATTATTTTTCCATTATAGGCAGTCATTCTGCTTACACCCTCTCTATTTGTGCATCTATTATCTTTGTTAGCAACTCAAAACAAGAGGTAAATCATATTAATCTTTGTATCTCAGAATTTAGCACAGTGCTTGATATACCAGTTGGAACTCAGAAAATGTCTGCTAACCCAAATGAAGCTTTAGAGTGCAAATGTGATCCGATCAGATGTTCTCAAAGTTGCTAATCCATGACTTTGGAAGCTAAATTAGCTTCATCCAAGAGGGCACTATTTAGCATAATAAACTAAACCTGACAGGCATTCCCAGTACAAGCACCAATTTAGAAAGATTTATTCAGGAAAAAAATAAATGACAGCTGCCACAGGGTACACATACCACCTGCGTAATTCTGCCATTCCAGTGTCTGATTTTACTTTGGCTTATACTCATAAGATTATGGCAGAGTAGAGTTGTCAAGAATCTGAGAGATTGTGTTTACAATACCCCATGTTAAATATAACAAAATTGACGCCCAGGAGCCATAAATATGATAACTGGTGTCAGACACAAAGCTAGTTAGTGCCAGAGATAAGACTCTTAGTTTTTTGGTCTTTTCACAATACCAAGTAGTTTAAAGAGCATACACCACATAGATGGTCACTAAATACATGATTTTGAATGCAGTTATTAGCAGTGTTTTAACACTAGTTGAATATCAGCATCCTCACTGTAGCTTTTAAAGGGGACATGTGCCTGGGCTCCATCCTTAGGGATTCTGATTGTGGGGCTCATGCTTGACAACAGTTGGACTCACTGCCAATTTCAGCAATGACCATGTCTAATATTTAAACAACTAACTACTTCCTAAAAGAACACCTGGAATGTTTTCGTGTTAGAAGAGATCAGGAAAATAGGAAACTTCATCAGCCTAAAGCTACATTAATGTGTCCCTCTATGTACCTGTAGTGAATGAATATGTGCCACATTTTAAGTTATTCAATTATGCTACAAGTTGTTTTTGGAGGAATATATTCTAACAAACCAAGAAATAAACTCGGGGGTCGGTATATGTGGATCCTGACTCTCATGAACTAGCTCCATGTTAAGACTATGTACAAAAGTAAGAGTAGAAAGCGATCTTTCTTGGCCAAGTGAGGTCTATGATGTCTAAACACTGATCCATTCAAAGAATATTTGTGGGCATAAGTGTTGGTCCATTTGTGCTGCTATAAAGAAATATCTGATACTGAGTAATTTATAAAGAAAAAGAGGTTTATTTTGTCTCACAGCTCTGTAAGCTATATAAGAAGAATGGTGCCAGCATCTGTTTCTGGTGAGAGCCTCGGGAAGTTTCCAGTCATGGCAGAAGACGAAGGGGAACATGTGTCACATGGCAAGAGAGAAAGAGAGAGATCAAGCAAGGGGTGAGGGGAGTGCCACACATGCCAGATCTCATGCAAAGTCAGAGTGAGAACTCACTCATGACTGTGCAGATAGTACCAAGCTATTCATGAGGGAGATCCAAATGCCTCCCACCAGGCCCCACCACTAACACTGGGGATTACATTCCAACACGAGATTTGAAGGGACAAACATCCAAACCATATCAACATCTATTGTGCTGGGCATGAAGGATACAACTTCCAAAACAGGCAAAGTCATGGCCCTCATGGAGCTTATTGTCTCACAGAGCTCTCTAATATAAAGGAACCCATAGGAATCGTCAGGTGAGCAATCTGGGGCAAAGTCATTGCTGTGGTCTGAATGTGTTTCCCAAAATTTATATGTTGGAAACTTAATCCTCAGTGCAGCAGTGTTGGGAGGTGGGGCCTTCTGGGAAGTGTTTAGGCATGAGGGCTCTGCCTTTATGAATGGATTAATACCACTATAAAAGGGTTGATGAAGTGAGTTTGGTCTCTTTTCTTTCCTTTCCATCTCTTTCACCACATGAGGACACAGCATTCCTCCCCTCTGGAAGATGTAGCAACAAGACGCCATCTTGGAAGCAGAGACCAGGCCCTCACTAGATACTGAACCTGCTTGTTCCTTGATCTTGAACTCCCAGCCTCCAGAACTGTGAAAAATAAATTTCTATTGTTTTTAAACTACCATTCGGTGGCATAAATGGACTAAGACAATCATGTACAATGGCATTTGCTGATCCTGAAACAATATGATGTGGAGAAAATGCATATGTTTCCTCGCTGATCACTGTTAGTGGGAATGGTAAGAGATGAGAGATAACACCTCTGGAAGGGCTGTCATTGACATGCCAAGAAACACAGACTTTATCATATAGATCAGGTCCTCAGACTTTATTATGAAGTCCTGAATCTTGTTTAAAATACAAGTATGTGGACACCATCCACAGAG
Organism: Cacajao melanocephalus; assembly: GCA_963573385.1. Taxonomy (NCBI): domain Eukaryota; kingdom Metazoa; phylum Chordata; class Mammalia; order Primates; family Pitheciidae; genus Cacajao; species Cacajao melanocephalus. The sequence goes on from CAUYLG010039483.1 coordinate 23,601, forward strand.
AATCTGATTCAGTAGGTTGGAATGCAGTCCCTTGGGTCTGCCTTTTTAACCAGCACATCAGGAAATCTCACCCAGGTGGTGAGAAACTCTGCTGTAGACAAGCAAGATAGTCTCAAGGGTAGCAATACATTTCAGAAAGATCACTGGCCTTGAGCTCAGTCCTCTAGGCCCCAGCCAGATTCAGCTCACTCTCTGCTATTCCCCACCACCTCTCTTGTAACGTTGCCCAAGCACACAATTTCATAGAAACATCCAGCATTTAAACATATCAACACCAAAATAAACAACAGCAGCAATGGACACTACAATAAAGCAATGAATCTTTACCAGTGATAAACAACTGGTTTTATCTATGCTATACAGTTATGTGAGGGGAGAACTGAAACGTAACTGGATAATTCCATGGAAAAAAATCCAAACCTGTTTATTGAACTGGAAAAATCTCTCCAGTCAAAAGAGCCAATCCAATACTTGAATTAAACACTGGCTTTAAAAAATACTGCAGTTGAATATATTAGCTTCGAGACCTCAATATACTATCAAGGAAGAAACAAAGCAAATACTTAGAGAGTCAATAGTCATTAAAGATTCTGGTCACTTCTATAAACCCTCAGTGACCCTCCTCCCCCCAAGCTATCATGATTACTATTCAGACCAATGAACTGTGTTTCTAACCATTAGAAAATCAGCAGCTTATTGTCGCATACTGTGTGTGGGATTGACTGGGTTACACTACTTTAAATGAATGTGAGATATGAAATCATTATTTCAGTATTGTTTAAAAATTAATTAGAACTTTTCAAAATTGTTTTAGAATGTCAAGGTTTAATTAACTTATTTATTTAATAGACCCATATGTGACCTTTGCAGGAAGCCTGTGGATTTCTTCAGCATTTAATAGTCTAGTGGGGAGGAGGAGGAGTGGATTTTTGTTTTTTATTGGAGAGCTGAAATATACTCGTCGTCTTTTTATCACTTCAATAGTTCTTTGTGTTGCAGGTAAAGCATTATTAATTCATGTCCAACAAGAAATACACAAGATTTTTGACGACGTAGCAAAAACTAAGCAATAAAAACAACCATCCAAAGAGAAGGGGAGGAATAGGTCAGTCCTTTCGATGAAAACAGGTAATTCAAGCAAATGCTTAAAAATATAATTTGCTTATTTCCTAATAGTCAGAAAGAAATGTTCATTTCTTTGCCAGGGGAGGGGAGGGGAGGGTTAATATTTCACAGAATCAAATTTGAGAGCATTCTGCACTTCATTTTATTCTTGCCTATGTGTAGACAGTCTCCACTTAGGATATGTGAATGTCAAGCCAGTTCATGTCGATAATGAAAACAGGATTCCCTCTTGACTCCTCCCCCTTCATTTTTGTAGCAATTTGCATTAAATCAAGGTTAAGTTCTCTTGTCAAGTTTGATCTCTCCTCAATTTCCTCTAAGAAATCCATTTCCCAGGCTTCCTGGTGAACCTTCCTAAAATAAATCTTTATTAAACAACACCTTTGCAGCCAAAGGAGTTCTACACAAATTGAACCAAAGTAAGAATATTCTTCACCATAAACCAAGCTTCTTTTATCCCACTATGAGACTGTTTTAATTAGCCCCTGCAAACATTTTCTGCCACTCACACATAAGGAAACAGTCCTCTTTACATCACAAAGTAAACAAAGGGTCTCCTCTGCAAGACTGGTACATGCTCTAAACACTGTTATGTTTTTCATGAATAAAACCATAACAGTTTCTTCAGCTCTCAAACATGTTTAAATATTATGTGTATTATTATACATTCAGAGGCTAACACTGCTATTATTTTACATGATCACCAATTGACTCCAATAGGAATCATTTCCAGAGAATGGCCATTATGATCTACATAGAAAGTAAATTATTACTTAAGAGATATTTTTGCTGTGTGACTACACTACTTGAAGTTATACCCAGCTCCATTTTGTAGTATTGACTTAAATGACTAGGCAGAGTCTTAGTACTGCAGCTCAAAATACATTTCACATGATGTCTGTAGATCTCTGCTCATCTGAAAGAAAATGCCAGGGTCCATCCCAAAGAAAAATTCTATTATGCTGTGTCATAAACAATTATCACAGACAATAACAAGTCAGAAAGAAAGCCACTTGTTAGTGTGGATTAAAACTGAGAGTTCTGAATATACAGCCCCAAATCGACCACACCCTTTTTCCCAACCACCTTAAGACCTTCTGGACCAAAGCAAATCTCTCTACCAGTGCTTGGAGTTCATCCCTTGGGAACTTGGTTCTATTATTTCTTTTTCATTTTTGTAGCCCCAGTCTCTCCCTCTGCACTGCCTCTTTTTCCTCTGCTCGAGTTTCATCTTTCCCATCAAAAATAATCTTTCTTTGACCCTGATTTCCCCTTTATATAACTCTCTCATGTCTCCCCCCTTCTCCTCACATCACAAATGAGAAGCAAATGCTCAATAAATATTTATGGATTAAATACATAAAGAGAAATCTATTTCCCTATTGCTTCATCTCACATTTACTCCTCATTCTACTGCAATAGATAGAAACTACTAAGCCCATTCCTCTACCCTAGCTGGTGTCCAGAAGTGGCCAATAACTTTCTCATTTAAAAGTTCCATGAGCTCTCTTTACCCTTCATTCTAGTTGCCCTCAACACAGCATTTGAAACAGCTAGTCAGACCTCATTATTAATACTCTTTCTTTCTTAAATTTTCTTATAATATCCTAAGTCAGTTATATCACCAGTTCTTCAAAAAAATCACTGATGGCACATGTTTTTCTAACCCTCTCCTCCTTTATACGCTACATGATTCCAATGGGAAATCTCACCCACAGACACAATTTCAACTACCTTCTCTGGCAGCCTCTTCCAAATTTATAATCTTAGTTCTCTCTTTTTTTTTAACCTCTTAGATCTGTCTTTCTAAATTCCTTTTCTACCTCTCCTCATAGAAAATCATACTGGCACCTCAAACTGAACAGATCTGCAACAGAATTCAATCTGCTCTTCCTCTGTATTAGTCCATTTTCATGCTGCTGATAAAGACATACTTGAGACTGGGTCATTTATTAAAAAAAGAGGTTTAATTGATTCACAGTTCCACATGACTGAGGAGGCCCCACAATCATGGCAGAAGAGTAAGGAAGTCTTATATGGCAGCAGGCAAGAGAGAATGCGAGCCAAGCAAAAGGGGAAGTCGCTTATAAAACTTACAAAAATAAATGAGACTTATTCACTACCACAAGAACAGTATGGGGGAAACCACCCCCATGATTTAATTATCTCCCACTGGGTCTCTCCCACAACACATGGGAATTATGGGAGCTACAATTCAAGATGAAATTTGGATGGGGACACAGCCAAACCATATCACCCTCTCATCTCCAAGCTCCCCTTTCCACTATGTTCCCACCTTAGCCAGATAGCAGCACCATCCTCCTGGTTAGGTAGTTAGAAACTTGAATGATTTTTAAGGAGGCTCCCATTTCTCTTACCTGCAACTTCCACTCAGTGTCAAGTCCTCTCGATACTTTTTTGAAATGTCTCTTGAGATTGCCTCATAATTTTCCATTTTCCTTGCTATTGTCCTAGCTTAATTTGAGAATTTCTCAATAAGACAATTTCAGAAGCTATTAACTGATCTCTCTGCCTCCAATCTCATCCATCCCCAATCCATTTCTTCATATTAATAGACTGAGTTCTCTGAAAATAGAAATGTCTTAGTCACCTTCGCATTCCCCTGCACAACTACTCAATACATATTTGTGGAAATGAACTCCCACTGCCAGCAGTTATCTTCCTAAAATACAAATCTGATCCTATAAATTCGCTGCCTCCAAATCTTCAATGACTTTTGCTGCAGAATGAAGGGAAAACTCCTTCGTGTATATTCAGTCTGCTGTGGCTGGGTTCTAACCTACTGTTTTGCCTGATCTCCCTTCCACCTCACACCTCCCACCTGTCTGCCACTCCAGCCACTATTTAGTCATTCCACTTATTTCTAGAATCCACTCTGTATTACTCTGTCTATGGTTTGGAGTGCCTGTTTTGTATCCCTGGCTATTGAAATCATACTCAAGTTTTAAGGTCAAACTACAATTCCACCTTTTCCATAATGTGTTCTCCAAGTCCTATTGAAAGGAGTAATTGCTTCCTTCTCTTGTCCCCTGGCACTTTGTACTTCCACATGGCACACACTGTGCTATGCTCATATTACAGTTAGGCATGGATTCGCATTTCCTTAACCAGCCTCACACCCGCTCCTTAAGGACATCTTAAATCCCGCACGATGCTTAGGCCAGTGCCTCACAATAGAACGATTCAATAAAAGGATTACTAAAGTGACTTAATAACTCTTTCATCTTATTTTACAAGAGCCTAGTTTAGTAATTTTAGTACTTTCCTCTCCATTACTGCGACATTTGCACCAAAATACTTACATATATTCTGTTCACCCAGGTTACCTCCATCCCCAAAAGCAGTGTTTGTACAAGGTACTAGAGTTTCAGCTAACTGAACTATGTATGTCAATTAACTGAAATACATTAAAACCTATTAACTAAAATCTACATGTAAAATAAATGCTATCTGTGTGGTTTTAACATGGAAATTAAGAATCCTGTCAATAAATCTTAGTTTTTAAAGCATTAATCTTTTACATCAGCATCAATCTTGGCCCTTGGGGAAAAAAAAAGGAGTCTCCTTTTATAAAGTTGTTCACTCCAAAGCTTCTTCCATGATCTCTGATTCCAGATTTTTACACACCGAAAGGATACTCCAAGAGTGACTGTTCTTCACACCTCATGTAATGACTTCACTTCTCACACAATTGTGGAAAGAAAGACTGCACTATGGAGCTGTGGAGAGAAACACCTACTTCACTCCTCTAGGTCAGGTAAAGGTGATTCATTCCCACAGAAGCAAACTCACAAATGATTTCCTTTTATTGGTTTATGAGAACCCAAGACTCAAATTTAAGATTGTAACAACTGGCCGGGCATGGTGGCTCACACCTGTAATCCCAGCACTTTGGGAGACTGAAGTGGGTAGATCATGAGGTCAAGAGATCAAGACCATCCTGGCCAACATGGTGAAACCCCGTCTCTACTAAAAATACAAAAATTAGCTGGGTGTAGCCGTGTGCCTGTAGTCCCAGCTACTCGGGAGGCTGAGGAAAGAGAAATGCTTGAACCCAGCAGGTGGAGGTTGCAGTGAGCTGAGAAAAAAAAAAAGGAAAAGAAAAAGAAAAGGATTGCAACAACTGCATTCTACACTGCTTACCTCATAAAATATAATAAGACCATCAGTAATGTTATCAGCATTCTTTCAAAGAGATCTTTAAAACCCATGTCTTTGCATTTTTTTCTCCACCTTTTGCACCATCACCACCACCACACACACATATGCACACATGTACACACACATACACATGCTCACAAAACTACCGCAACCTGATCTAAAAAAATTCACCTGTTAAGTGCAGGAGATTACATTAGAAATTATAATCACAAATAAGAGTAGCCTTTTAAAATAAATTTAAAAACATAAATGAAGACACACTAGTTTACAAAATTATATTTGAACATGACATTGAGTTTTAACAAATTTCTATTTTATTTTCTGACTATAAAGTATCTACTTATCATGATAAAATAGTAAATTGGTTTTCAAGATGTAAACATCTCCATCTTTACCATAAAGAATCATCTAAATCATGTGTGTATGTAAAACCTTCAGTTTGGTTAGTTCACAGGGAGTAGCAGCTAATGTTCAAAATTAATATGATGAATTTAAGTAATAGAGTAAATGTGGCTTCCTTCTGTATTATACATTTTTTTTTAGGTTTCACAACTTCTATACGTGTCAAAATTATAATATTCTTTTTCTATCACTGATTATTTAAAGTTCTATTTCTTCCTAAAGAGTCTTCCAATTGGTAACACAATAGTAAATATTTGTGTATGTAAACATATCTAAACATAGAAAAGGTACACTAAAAATACAGTATAAAAGATTGAAAATGGTACACCTGTATAGGGCACTTGCCATGAATGGAGTGTGCAAGTATGGGAGATGCTTTTGGTGAGTCAGTCAGTGAGAGGTGAGTAAACGCGAAGGCCTAGGACATTACTGTACACTAGTGTAGACTACATAAACACTGAACATTTAGGCTACACTAAATTTATACACAAATAATTTTCATTCTTTAATAATAAATTAACCTTAGCTTACTAATTTCTTTACCTTGAAAACTTTTTTTTTTCTTTTGAAACGGAGTCTCACCCTGTTGCCAAAGCTGGAGTGTAATCACAGCTCACTGCAACCTCTGCCTCCTGGGTTCAAGCAATTCTCCTGCCTCAGCCTCTGGAGTAGCTGGGACTACAGTCGTGCACCACCAAGCCCAGCTAATTTTTCTGTTTTTAGTAGAGACGGGGTTTCACCATATTGGCCAGGCTGGTCTCAAACTCCTGACCTTGTTATCTGCCCGCCTCAGCTTCTCAAACTGCTGGGGTTACAGGCATGAGCCACATGCCCAGCCTTATAAACTTTTTTAGTGTTTTAAACTTTTGACTATTTGGTAGTAACATTTAGCTTAAAACACAAGCACAATGTACAGCTATACAAAAATGTCTGTTTTCTTTTTTGTCCTTAGTCTATAGCTTTCTTCTATTTTTAAGTTTTTTATTTTATTTTAACTTTTTAAACTTTTTTGTTAAAAACTAAGACACAAACATACATATTAGCCTAGGCTAATGTGAGGTTAGGATCATCAATATCACTGTCTTCTAAAATGGTCTTGTTCCACTGGAACGTCTTCAGGGGCAATAACACACATGGAGCTGACATCGCCTATGATAACAAGGCCTTCTTCTCGAATACTTCTTAAAGGACCTGCCTGAGGCTCTTTTACAGTTTACTTTTTAAAAAATAAGTAGAATAAGTACACTCTAAAATAAAAATTAAAAGTATGGTATAGGAAATATATAAATACATAAACCAATTATACAGTCATTTATTATCAAATATTCTGTACTGCCATAGTTTTATGTGCTATATTTTTTTACAGCTGGCAGGGCAATAGTTTTGTTGACAACAGCATCACCTCAAACAAGTGATTAATGCATTGCACTACAACATTACAATGGCTACGATATCCCTAGGTGATAGGAATTTTTTAGCTCTTTTGTCGCTGTATATGCAGTCTTTCGTTAACCAAAACATCATTTTGCAGCACATGACTGTACATGCAGCTCCTCACCATTCATATAAAGAATGAGCCAGTGATATAACCTAATCCCAAAATTTCCCTCTATCCTAACTTAAAGGACTTATAAGACATACAAAATTTTATTCTGAATTCTGATGTCTGCATCTAGTCTTTAACAGTATTTACTAGAAGAATTTGTTTTTGTAGGGATCGTAGAATTTTATCAAGGGTGGCTTCAGTTATTATTAATAAAATAACAGAGTTGTCCAAAGTGAAGAAGGACCTATGGCACATCACAGCAGTGATTAAGCAGGATGGTACAAAAACATCGGAATGATTAGCATCACCTCCAACACTCGCTGGTGTTGATAGGTGGGCAATAGTTTTGTAAGCTTCTGAAAATTTACCAGACCCAGCAAGAAAGCAATAATTTTTCTCTGATCCCTTTACATCTGAGGAGAGATTGTTAAAAGAGCATCAGCTTCCCTGTTGAAAAACTGAGTTAGCTAAGTGGAAGACAAATTGTGTGTTAGTATAGTGGGTTTCCAATAATGCACATTTCTTTTGATCTATTGTTAGTACTGTATTTGTTCTTTTGGATTCCTGAACTGTGTGCTTCAGTGATTTTGAGTAAGATTAGCCCCCAGAGTGAGTCACTGTTAAGAACTACTTAGCCATTTTCTTATTCATTCTAATAAAAAAAAGCATCTCTGAAAATCAGGCAATTCAAAGCCTGACTCAACAGGTCATATGAAAGAATGTTAAAGTTTTTATTCAAGAGATGAAGAGAAATCATGCTAATAGATTAAGAGAAATGAAGGCTAGTCATTGGATTCAGCAATCTGGAAGTCAGTGATGACCTTGACAAGTGTAGTTTAATGACATGAAATCATGAAGAAGAAAGCCTGATTGGAGTGGCTTTGAGACAGAATGATGGTTTCCAGAAATGAGAAACCAGAGTTTCCGAAAGAGTCCCTTCTGCTATAAACCAAGTAGATCATGAATGAAACATTCTGTTTTAAAGAACTGCTGGGTTTGCAGAAACTAAGAACAATATCCAAGCATCTCTACCACCATCACCAAAACGGAACACAACATAAAACAAATCCAGGAGCTGAAACCCAAGTAGGGAACACTGTGAAGTACTAAATGAGAAGAGGAAGTGGGGTATGTTCAAGGCAAACAATTGCTAATCTCATCACAACTAAGACTAAGCCTGAGGCAGTTGCAAGACAAGGGAGCTGACCCTCAGACTCTCAAATTAGTCCAAATACCTCAAAGAGGCTACAGTGGTCCCAGGTTACTAGGATCCCAGGCTCTGAGCAATAAAGCCTGGGATCCTTTCTGAAGAAAGGCATCCCAATTTAGGCCGGTAGCATGCTCCATAATTAAGGCAAAACAAATATAAACTTTCAATTTAAAAAATCACCTGACAAACCATGAGCAAAAACAAAACAAAACAATAAATGTTAGATTTAGATCTCTTCAAAGACTTCAGATATTGAAATTAATAGCAAAATAATAAAGTCAAAGTCTTTAGGATAAAGACTATCTATGAAAATACCAAAGAAATAATACACAAAAGCACAAAATAAGCAAGCAATATGCTATGGTTTGAATATTCCCCCAAAGCTCGTGTTGATAACTTGACGATCCTTAGTGCTTCAGCATTGGAAGGTGGGGCCTAATGGAGGTGTTTGGATTCTGGAGTCACAGTCCTCATTAATGAATTAATGCCATTATCTTGGGGGCAGGTTTGTGACTGTGGGAGTGGATTCCTTGTAAAAGAATGATGGATGCAGCAAACCACCATGGCACGTGTATACCTATGTAACAAACCTGCACATTCTGCACATGTACCCCAGAACTTAAAGTATAATAAATAAATTAACAAAAAAAAAACATTAAAAATAAATAAATAAATCCCACTTATGGGAGTTGAACAATGAGAACACATGGACACAGGGAGGGGAACATCACACACCAGGACATTTCGGGGGTTGGGGAGGGAGAGCATTAAGACAAATACCTGATGCATGTGGGGCTTAAAACCTAGATGACAGGTTGATAAGTGCAGTAAACCACCATGGCACATGTATACCTATATAACAAACCTGCACATTCTGCACATGTATCTCAGAACTTAAATTAAAAAAAAAAAAATCCCCCCCCTAAAAAAGAATTAGTTAGTTCAGCCCCTCTTACTCTCTCTTGCCCTCTCTTTGTTCTTCTGCCGTGGGATGACACAACAAGAAGGTATTTGTCAGATGCCAGCCCCTCAGTCTTAGGTTTCTCCACCTTCAGAACCATGAGCCAATAAATTTATTACAAGTTGACTAGTCTGTGGTAATACGTGGTAATAAAAATGACCAACAAGATTTGAAAAGTAACTAACAAAACTTTTATAAATTAAAAACATTATTGTTGATATTAAAAACTCTATGGATCTAGGCACAATGGTGCATGCCTGTAATATCAGCTACTCAGAAGGCTGAGGCAGGAGGATCACTTCAGCCAAGGAGTTCAAGACTAACTTGGGCAACATAGTGAGACCTTATCTCTAATGAGAAAAAGTCTCAATCATTGGAATAACATTTTAGCAAAGCTAAAGATAGAATCAGTGACTGGAAGACAGAAATTAATAGATAATCCACAACGCAGCTCAGAAAAACACAATATGTAATATTAAAGAAATATAACAGAAATGAAGCGTAGATTTAAAAGATCTAACAATCCTCCATCCAAAGTCCGGAAAGAGAAAATGGGGAAAAGGCAATACTGGAAAAGATAATGGCAGATAATCTCAAATTGATAACATACATGAATCCAAAGACACAAGAGACACAATATCTACCAACAGGACAAAGAAAAATATCCATTCTAAGACACACTACAATAAAGACTGAAGAAGTATAAATAATGAGAAAAATCTTAAGCCAGTCAGAAAGCAAGCTAATATTATCTAAAGACTGACAGCAAGCTTTTGAACAGAAAAAAAGGAAGCCAAGAAGACAGGGGGGAAATAACATTAAGAAGTAGTGAAAACAGTGGCATTAAATTGTGCATCTCTTTATTCATTCACATTTATTTAGATGCTACTATGTATCAGAAACAGAAAAAAAAATGCCTCCATAGAACTTAATTGTAGTGGTGGGAACAGATAATAAATGATGTAATTAAATATGTCAGATGCAATGGTGAAAAATAATACAAAAGGGAGTAGTAGTATCAAGGAAAGGGAGAGTTTGCAATTTTTTAAATTACTGTGGTCTGAGAAGTTCTCACTGATCAAGTAATATTTGGACAAAGACCTCAGGGAAGTTAGGAAGGAAGTTAAAAGGATAGTTATAAGGAAGGCTCTAAGGAAGAGATGGCAAATTCGAAGGCCATGTGGCAGTTCCAGGGCATGGCTGAGGAAGAGCAAGGGTGCTAGTGTGGCCACAGCAGTGGGAGTGACAGTAAAAGCAGCAGGAAACAAGGTTGGAGAGATCAAAGCTAGGGTAAAGGATACCACTGGGACCTTCCAGGTAACTACAAAGATTTTTCCATTTTACTTTGAGTGAAATGGAAAGCTATTAGAGGGTTTTCATAAGAGCCACCTCATGATTGTTTTACATTATTAAAGGATGACTTGAATGAGATTATAAGATAAAAAGAGGAGAAGCAAGGAAATCACCTGGGAAGCTATTGCAATAATCTAGATTATGGTACACATGGTGCCATGTGCAAGGGTGGTTGTGATGCAGAATGTCAGAAATAGTTGTATCTGAAATTGAGTCAAAAAGGTTTGGTTGGGTTTTGAAGTGGTTTATAAAAGAGAGAGCTTTTAGATAGATAACTGGGTGGATGTAATTCACTTTCACTCTGAAAAGAAAGCTCTGCAGAGTAGATCAGGCTTGAAGGAAAGATCAGGAGCTCAGTTTGAATATGTTAGTTTTGAAATGTATATTACATTTAAATGTCAGAACGGATACAAGAGTTTGGAACTTATTTGTGAGGTCTGCACTGAACACATAAATTTTGGAGTCAGCAGTAAATAATATACAGAAAGTCATGAAACCGAGTGAGATTCCAAAAACTGAGCCCTGGGGCACACCCACATTAAGAGATTAGAGAAATTGGGAATAAGAACTAGTATTAGAGACTGGAAGAGCAGCTGGCAAGGAAGACGGAAAATCAGGAGAATATGATTTCTTGGACGCAAATAATAAAAGTCTTTAAGAAAAACTCTTTCAAGGATGAGGGCAAGACAAAAACATTTTCACATAAGTGATAACTCGATTTACCAGCAATAGTATTTTACTGAAAGAATTTCAGGAGGCCAAAAAATAATCTCTGCAGAAACTCTGAAGTTTAAGAAAGTATGGTAGGCAATGATATTGGGAGATTATACTATAACCATTAATATTAAATAATGATACTGGAAATAATGCATAATTTCTGGGGTTCCAAATAAAAAATGGTAGAATTAAAATTCTGCACAATAGCATACATAACACAAGAAGGTTAATTAGGGCACAAATGTTCTGGAATCCTTGAATTGTTAAAGAGGAGCACTAAGATTTTTAATTCTTTTAAATTAAGCATCTGTAGTAAGCTTACAAGGATAACTAGAACAATAGAAATAGTGTATGACTTGTAAACCAGTAGAGCAATGTTTCTTAAGGGGAGTGTAAATAACATTTTGTGCAAGACAGTTATTCATTAGACAAAACCATCCTGCCCTTTGCAGATATTCAGCATTCCTGAACTCTGCTCTCCAAATGCCAGTAGCACCCACTTCAGTCATTGTGACAACCTAAAAACACCACAGATTTCCAAATGTTTGCAGGAAGAGTACTGTATCACCTTTACATGAGAACCACTGAAATTCATGGAGAAACCAAGCAGATTAATTTAAAAGTTTAGCCACACTCAAAATAAAAGGCAAGATAAAAAAAGTCAAGAAAAAAGGAACACATAAGAGGACAAAGGTGAAAAAACAGCATATAACTAACCATAATAAATGTAACTGAACCAAATTTGACAGAATATTAGTAAGAGTAAAACAAACATACTATCCAATTACATAATTACATTGTATACAAGTAACACTTCTAAAACTTAAGAACATGGAAAGATTTTTTAAATGTTAGAATACAGCATGGTCCTCTCCACTGCTGAATTTTAACATTTTTTAAATGTTTAAAACATTAAAGTGTTTTGAAATATTAGCCAAAAGAAAGTTAGATTATATTATTAGATATATTATAAGATGTATTTACTATTAATAATATATATTAGGAGATTTTGACACCCTTTAATTATTGCTAGGTCAAGCACCCAAAACCACAAGTACGGTATGTATGATTTGAACAACTGAATTAGCAAGTCTGAAGATATGTGTGTCCATATATTCCTACATATATTTATATACCTAAGAATGGGTGAACACGTATTCTTCTTTTACAAGAATGATCATGTAACTAATTTCTTGATTGAGTGATTATGTGCCAAAGAATATTATAGACACTTGAAAGGTATTAACTAATTCATTTAATTCTCATAAAACTGCCAAGAGATAGGTCTGTAAAGACAAAGTTTAAATCTGATCCTTTGTAATTTGGTTCTAGTGCCCATGTGTTTAACCAATATAAAACATTTTCTAAAGGAATATTTAGAAGTTTTCACAAATTTAACAAATTTACAACTGCTAAAGAAAAAAAAATCATGATACTTGTTAAAGATGGTTAAGGAAGACTTTATTCAAGAGACTACTGAAATTGGACTTTTCAGAAGGGAAAAGAGATTGAACTCAACTCTCTGACAAGTGTCTCCTTAACCTTGAGTCAGGTTCCTCTGAGCCCTCTTCTTGACTAGGCCCTGATCTTATTCCAATTTATCCCTTTGTCTGCTTATTCCAATTTTAGCCAGTATCCTGTTGGGTTAGTTTAGTAAGAATTCTAATCAGATTCCTCATTCTCCACCTTTGATATCTTCTTCAGGAAGAATACTTTCAAGTCAGCCATTCCAAAATTTCCCTTGCCCTGATGTTTTCCTCTTAGTAATTTGCTTTCCACTGACTCCTACCATGACCCTTGGCTATCAATTCCTGCTCGTCCTTCTTGTATTCAGAGTTCAGCCCAGGCTCTTTCACTTACTGCAAAACCCCTCTGCAGTCATTGCCTCCGCCTACTGAAAACCCCTATTGCAATAATCCCCTTCTTGAATAAAGTCTTCTTAACCACCTTAACAAGTGCCTAAATAATTTTCAACACATACCATATGCCCTTAATGTAATACTGTGCAGTTAGATGTCAATAACAAGAAAAACAGAAAAGGATAATTTTAAATGCCATAAGTTGGATATTTAAAGCAAACATGTATACATCCACACACTTCTAAATAACTCATGGGCCAAAAAAGAAATCAAAATAAAAATTTTTGAAAAATCTTGGAATTGATTAATAAAATATTGCATACTGAAACTTGTGGGAAGCTGTGAAAGCAATACTTTGAGGGAAACATTAAGTTAATCATAGAAATTTGCCAATTTTGGTAAATCAATAGCAGCCTAATGCCAGGAATTTCCTATGGTTTAAGCTAAACCTGTAGCCTTACATGCTTATATTAGAAAAAAAAGAAATACTAAAAATTAATGAGTACAAGCCTTGAACTTACGAAGTCAGAAAACAATAGAATAAACTCAAAGAAAGTAGAAAAAGGTAAATAAATATAAAATTAAAAATAAAGCAGAAAAAAATCCTGCCTCAGAAAAGACTAAAAGCTTTAAGAAAACTCATTGATATGTCAAAAAAAAACCACACAAATAAACAGCTATTAAATATGAAAGGGGTATAACTACAGATATAGGAAGGTTTAAAGAAAAAAAGACAAACAACTTTGTGCCAATATTTATAAATTTATAAAAATGTATAAATTCATAGAAAAATGTAACTGACCAAAACTTACTCAATAGGAAGCCTGAACTGAACTATTAAAGCATTTAAATAACTGTGCAAAATCAATATATTTTTTAAAAGTCCCATATTATTTTATAGGCAAGGTCTACCAAAGTTGTGAGGGACATATCTCAATATTCAAAATGTTCCAAAGAACAAAATATGAGAAAATACTCCTAAACTCTCATTTTATTATCTTGTATAATTTTAATCCCCAAAACAAAAAAAATTTCTCTTAATTAAAGGAAAACTTCAGCCTTTCCCAATCATAAACATAGATACAGAAGTTCCAAATTAATTTTTTTAAGAAAATCTAACAACACAGAGAAAAACATTATGGTTGGGAATGAAAGGGCTATTTAAAAATAAAAAAAATTATAAATGTTATTTCCATAATAAGTGATTTTTAAAAACTGTACAATCATCTGAATGAGTCTTGTCAAAGAACAATTACATAGATGGCAACATTTTACCCAGAGTTTTACTGTAAAGAGGAGAAAATAAATAGTGCTGTTGGCCTGGCGTGGTGGCTCATTCCTGTAATCACAGCACTTTGGGAGGCCAAGGTGGGGGAATCACCTGGGGTCAGGAGTTTGAGACCAGCCTGGCCAACATGGTGAAACTTCACCTCTACTAAAAATAAAAAATTAGCCGGGTGTGGTGACGCACACCTGTAATCCCAGGTACTTGGGAGGCTGAGGCAGGAGAATCACTTGAACCTGGAAGGCAGAGGTTGCAGTGAGCCGAGGTAGCTCCACTGCACTCCAGCCTGAGTGACAGAGTGACACTTTGTCTCAAAAAACAAAAGAAAGTTCTTTCCTTAGAGAGAGAGAGAAAGAGAGAGAGAGGGAGAGGGAGAGGGAGAGAGGGAGAGAGGGAAGGAGGGAGGGGGAAAGGAAGAAGGAAGAAGGAAGGAAGAAAAGGAAGGAAGGGAGGGAGGGAGGGTGCTGAAGATGGAAGGAGACATAGGAATAAGGAATCGTTTTATTGTTTGTTTTTATTTTGTTTTGTTTTGTTTTAAAAGATGGGAGATAATACAGCATATTTGTATGCTAATAGGGATGACACAGCAACATGGGAGTGATAGATGCAGCAAGAGATAGAAGGATGATTATAAGAACAGAGTCCTTGGATCAGAAAGAGGAAATCCGATCCAGTGCATAAGGGGAGGGTTCCATCCTGCAGTGGAGCAGAGGCAGTCCACTTGTTTTAGCAGATGGGAAGGCAGATTAGATACAGATAACACACTTGTGATGGGAAGATTATGAAGTTCTCTTCTGAGCCACTCTGTTTTCTCTGTGAAGTACAAAGCAATGTCAAAAGCTAATGGTGAGAATGGGTTGGGTAGAGGAGAAAATGAAGATTGAGACGAGAGAAGAAGGAGGGAAATAATTAACTCTGAGATTAGGAGAGTAAATTGAACAAGAAAATGCAATGCGACATCCTCTCTGGATGTACATTCTCTTGACATTTCCCCACCTCACTGATATGGTTTGGATATTTGTCCCCTCCAAATCTCATGTTGAAATGTGATCCCCAGTGCTGGGGGTGGGCCTAGTGGGTGGTGTATGGGTCATGGGAGTGGATCCCTCATGAATAGGTTGGTGCCCTATCCATGGTAATGAGTGAGTTCTCACTCTATTAGTTCACATGAGAGCTGGATGTTTAACATGCCTGATCTCTCTCTTGCCATGTGACATGTCTGCTCCCCCTGTGTCTTTTGCCATGAGTAAAGGCATCCTTAGGCCTCACCAGAAGCCAAGCAGATGCTGGTGCCATCCTTGTACATTGTGCAGAACCATGAGCCAGATACACCTCCTTATAAATTACCCAGCCTCGGGGATTTCTTTATGGTAATGCAAATGAACTAACATGCTCACCGTCCAGTCCTTATTATATATATTACATATAACATTATATATAAAATATATATTTATATATTTTATAACATATAAATATATGTATAAATTATATATCTAATCCTTTCCTGGATTGTTCTCCTCTTCCTGACCTTCAGTCCTCAGATATCTTCTCTTCATTATGTTTCTGCGTGAACTAACCAAGTCCAGGGCTTTAAATACCATCAACATGGTAAGGATTCAAAAATTGGTATCCGCATTTTATACCTCTGCCAGGAGCTCCAGACATTTCTATCCAACTGCCCATGTGGTATCTATACTTGGATGTCTAAAAAGGATCTCAACTTCAACGTGTCCAAAACAAAATTTTTATTTTTCTCTCCAACCACTTTTGAGTCAGTCTTCGACAGTTCAGTAAATGACAACACCATTCATCGAGTTGCTCAGGGAAGAAACCGAACTTTTCCCTTGATTTCTGTTTCTCTTGTACCTCATATCAAATCCATCAACAACTCATATGACCTTTACCTTCAAAACAAACCCCAAATTGAATTCCTCCTACCACCTCCACCACTACTACCCTACCCTAAGCTACCAGCATCTCTTCTCAACATCACTGCAATAGTTTCTCTGACCCCCACACTAGTTCTATTCCCAGTCCTGGTCATTCTCCACATGCAATGGAGTGATCTTTTAAAAACAGATCAGGTCAAATAGTCTGCTGTTCAAAACTTTCCATGTTTTATATAGCATTTTGTAGAAATCCAGAGTCTCCCCTCTGATCTACTTGGCCCCACATGATCTGGCCTTGGCTGCCTCTCTAATTATATCTCCCCCTCACTCATTCTGCTTCAGCCATACCAGTATTTTTACTGTTTCTAGCAGATGTCAAGCTCCTCCTATTTCAGGTCTTTGTATCTGTTTTGAATGGTACCCCAGAAATGTTGAGATTACTCACTCTTTTGAGTCTCTGCCAAAATATCACCTCTTCAAGCTGACATTTTTATCCAAAAGAGCTCTGCCTTTTTCATCTCTCCCTATCTGTTTATTATGCTTTCTTTTTCTTGATTACATAGATAATTTTTTTAATATATTTTGTACATCTCCTCCATTAGAAAGAAGGTCCTGTAAAGGCAGACACTGTCTTGTCACCATTGTTAACTGTGAACACTGCCTGGCCAATACACACACACACACACACACACACACTGGTTGAATATATTCAAGCCCATTTCAAATGGCTTTGGAAATCATGACTAAATTATTTCTATTGACAAATCTGTCTTTTAAGTTATTTTGTTTGCATCATGCTTATTAATTTACGGATTCCTGTACACTCTAAAGTCTGTTTGCTTCCTAGCAGAAGAAGAATAATTTCTTAAACTGGCTTTCCCATGTTTAAAATAACACTGATAAGTTTGGGAATTAAGTACCTACAGATATCACTATTTAGATGCAGTTAGTTCATTCATCAGCATCATTTCAAATACATTACATTATTATCTAATTTGATCATGAACTTCAGCATAGGCCTGTAGAAGGTGCCCTGGAATGATGTAGGAACACTCAGAGTGGATGCCTTACTTAGTTTCCGATTAGTATATAAACCTACGAAAACTTCTATTAATCAATGATTCCACCACTTCATGTGTAAACAGGAACAGCTGCCCTAATATGCTTTCAAAGAACTCTCTAGGAATAAGTATAAAGGAGTTGAAGTGTTGGGAGAGAAGGTATAAAACATTCTTTTCTATTAAGACCACTGCAGGAATTATTGGGATCCTTCACTGATTTCTATCTCTTTAAACTTATATGAAAAGCTCATAAAATTCCAAGTGAGGTTAATATGGATTTTGTAAAGTAACGATAATTTTATTAAAATAACCACTTATTTTGCCTACTTCTAGCTTCTAATACTTAGTTAACAATACTCTGGATACATAATATAGAAAATGTTTTGATAGAAATACTTTAAAATAATCTTTGAGATACCATGGAAAACAAGAGATGCTAAAAATCTGCATTTAATAGCTGTTCTGATGTCTGAGAGGAGAGTTTATTCTGAAACAGCAGCTGGCTTCTATTTCAAATAACATCAACTGTATTAAGTGTAGAGCGTGTAAACCCTTCTTGAAATTGAAAGTGATGATTTCTAGAGACTCTCATAGTGAACTAAAAAAATAAGCTCAAACAAAAATAATCTCATTTTTCTTTTTTTTCTCTCCTCCTCTTTATTAATTTTTTGACTTATTTGCACCTTGTTTGTTTAACTAGATTGGCAGGCTAGTTCAAAGTTATAGAAATAAGTATATCTAGAGTTCAGTAAGTCAGTTTTGTTTTTCATTATATCTTAATAGTTTAATAAATAATTAAGCCAAATGATAGCACAATTAGGTAAAATTATAATTGCCGAAGCTTAATTTTGTTAAAAATAAGTCTGTGACAACCCAAGGAATAAAAAAGTTTTTAAACATTTTTATTAACTACTCAAATTAAATATAAAATAATATTAAATTAAACATATAAAAGACTAAAAGCTGAAAAAGATCAAGAATGTTTTCCATCTCAGTGAATAGCATCACTGTTCATCCAGTTCAGTTCTCTCCTTTATCTGAAACAATTTGGCTAAGCTGCTGTAACAAAAAAAAAAAAAAATCCAAAAATATAGTGGTTTAACCAAGACAGGAAATGCTCTATCACAAATAAAAAAAGCAAAATGAGTAAAACCGAGGCAGTGGGGAGGCTCTGCTCCACAAGACTATTCAAGACTCTAGGCTATTTCTACCTTGTTCTAATGTTAAAGTCTGCATAGATGGAAACATGATCATCAGCATGTTCCAGCCCATGGGAAGGTGCTTAGAGTCCAGGGTAAGCAACTTTGTATTTTAGGAGGAGGCCTGAATGTTGGCCCAAATTTAGTCCATGGTCATATCTAACTGAAAGACAGCTTGACAAATGTAGATGTTAGGTGGTCGCATGTGCAGCTCAAACTCAGGTTGAGGTAGGTGGTACTATTTCTAAAAGGAAGAAAGGAATTATAGACACTGGGATATTTAATGGTCTGGTACACACATCCCAAATCTAATCCATCACTGAGGTAAGTCTATTTGCCTCCTATATATTTCACAAAAGTATCCATTTCCCTCCATTTCCACTGCCACAGTCCTCGTCTGAGATATGACCACCTCTCACCTGTTTTGCTACAATAACCTCCTGACTGGTCTCCCTACATTTACACTAGCCTTTGCTCCCAAATCAATTGTCTTCATTACAACCAAAGGGCTCATTCTGAAATGCAAATCTAATTATGCCATAACTCTGAATAAAAATTTTCAGTTGCTTCTCATTGCTCTTAGGAATCCTTAACAAGAACTCTAAAGTCCTACAGATTTGACCCTCCTTTCCTCTAGTCTCACATCTCACCATTCTCCTCTCTCCACCCCACTCCTACTCTGTACTCCAATCACATTTGCCGCCCCTTCCTCAACCACAGCATGCTCTCTCTCCTGCCACTAAGATTATGAATGTGCTCATCCCTCTGACAAGAATATTCTCTTACATTTGCCTCACTGACTTATACATCAGTTCTCTGCTCAAACTGCTTTCTCAGAGAAAGCTTCCCCAAGCCATATCTACTAAAAATACAAAACTTAGCTGGGCATGGTAGCACACGCCTATAGTTCCAGCTATTCAGGAGGCTGAAGCAGGAGAATTGCTTGAACCCAGGAGGCGGAGGTTGCAGTGAGCCGAGATCTCACCACTGTACTCTCAGCCTGGTGACAGAGTGTGACTCTGTCTCAAAAAAGAAAAAAAAAGAGAACATATTAACAGCGGGACAGTGCATAATGATTAAGTCTATGAGCTTTATTTAATTCAAGAAGGAAAATGAAAATCCATGTGAATCATGAAGGACACCCCAGATCCCAGGGAGAACACCAGCAAACCAACCCCATGACAACAATTTGCTGATAAAAGCAAGTGAAGCTCCAATACTTGAGAGAGGCAGAGAGCCTCCTCTGTGACTCACCTTTCCACTGAGGATCTGATCAACCAAGGACAAAGGGGAGCACTGTGTTTCTTCCAAGCCCTGAAGCTAACTTAGGGAGAGGCTTCCAGATACTGTGAGGGAAAGGCACCAGGAAGAGCTGTAGACATTTTCCCAGACACAGGGTTGAGAGCAGGATGCCATTTTAAATCTGGTCACATACAAAATCAGCCATTCTTTGGCAACTTGGCAGCCTTGCCACGTAGGCATTTTAGTATCAGGCCAGAGACTGGAGCGCCTACTCTGGAACAGGGGAAGGGCTTACACAGCAAGAACCGTGAAGCACACCTCAGCAGTAGGTGCTGGAATTGTGCTCCCTACCCCCCAACTCCATTGCAATCCTGGGGCAGAAGAAAAGCTACTATAGCTTCAGTTTCTCCTAGGTGGCAAGACTTGCAGCCACAGCCAGCTTGGAGACCTGGAACTGGTCTATGTGTGCTATTGCTAGGTGCTCCAGTCTGCTATCCTGAGGTTGTGATGAAATGGGACCCTCTCCACTCCATGCCCAGGTAGATTTCCAGGGACTTGGAGCACCTGCTCACCTGGATTAGCAGCCTAAGCTACCCAACCCTTCCTGTGCAGAGGTACTGGTACAGGAAAGCCCTCTCTGCTTCATGCCCAGGTCAGAACTCCAAGCAATTGGAACACCCACTCATCTGGTCCAGCCTCCTGAGTCACCCCATCTTTCTTGACATAGAGTGTGTTGCAGCAAGGCCCTCTCTCTTCCACGCCCAAGCATGATCTTTAGGTATCTGGAACACCCACTCTCTTGGATTAGGAGTTCAGCCTACTCAGGCAAGGAAGTTGGGGCCAAGGAGGTTTCCCAGCTGCATGCTTAGGCACACCTCTAGGCACTTGGTAGCGACCCACTGGATTCTCCCTTGAGACTAGCGCTTGTGCCTGCCAGCAGGGGACTTGTTGGTGGGCCATCTTGGTCCTGCTCCACCTGTCATAGCCTCCACTACCCGCCAGAGGTGAGAAGAGATCTCAGATCACTGTGCAGTCCATGAATCAGCCCATTGTCTGAGGCAACAAAGAGCTTCTGCTAATAAATAAGGATCAAGTATGAACCCAGACATGTTAGTCACAGCCAATTCTTACCTATAAGCAACATCTACAGGGCGTGCAGGTTGAACTGCACAGCCCAATATAAAACCTGCCAAAAACATGTGCATAAGTTTATAGAAGCAAAGTCAAAGAACCCTATCCAGTATTCTCTACCATCATACCCCCTAGGCAGGGAAAGGATAGGAAAATGAAAGCAATAATAATAATAATAATAATAATAATAAAATACAGAAAGAAAAAAATAAAAAATCCCACCAGCATGAAAATAATGACAAAAATTAAAACTGACAGCATCTCCAAATGAGAAGGGACCAACTTAAGAATTCTGGCATCATGAAAAATCTGAAGGTGGTGTCACTATCAAAAGACTGCATTCTCTCTTCTAGAATTAAAAAACTCACTTAAGGAATTTCAAAACACAAGGGAAAACTATATTGATAGACTAGACCAAGCATAAGAAAAAATTATTTCAGAACTTGAAGACTGAACTTTCTAACTACAATGGTCAGACAAAAATTAAAAAAAAAAAATTAAAAAAGTAAAGTCTTCAAAAAATATGGAATTATTTAAAGCAACGAAAACTATGAATTACTGGCATTCCAGAAAGAAGGAAAAAAGTAAACAACTTGGAAAACATACTTGAGGAAATAATTTATAAATTATTTCCCTACTCTGCTAGAGAAGTAGACATCCAGGTATAAGAAATCCAGAGAACACCAATAAGATACTATACAGAACAAACCTCACAAAGGTGTATAGTCACCAGACTGTCAAAGGTCAATGCTACAAAAAAAAAAAAAATCTTAAAGGCAGCTAGAGAAAAAGGTCAGATCACATACTAATGTAACTCCATCAGTTTAACAGCACTTTTCAGCAGAAACCTAACAAGCCAGGAGACATTGAGGGCCTATATTCAGTGTTCTTAAAGATAAGAAATTCTGATCAAGAATTTCATATCCTGCCAAACTAAGCTTAATAAGCAAAAAAGAAATAAAATTTTTTCCAGACAAGCAAGCACTAACAGAATTTGCTATCACTACATCAGTCTTAAAAGAGATCCTTAAAGGAGCTCTAAACATGGAAATGAAAGAATGATACTTGCCACCACAAAAACATGCTTCAGTACAGAGCCCACAGACCCTATAAGCACCCACACAATAGAAAGTAAACAGCAACCAGCTAACAACTTCATGATAGGTTCAAAATCTCACATATCAATATTAATCTTAAACATAAAAAATCTAAATGCCTCAGTTAAAAGGCAAAGAGTGGCAAATTGAATAAGTAAACAAGACACATTGCCTATTACGTTCAAGAGACCCATCTCACATGTAATGACACTCAGGCTCTAAATAAAGCATTGAAGAAAGATCTACCATCCAAATGAAAAAAGAGCAAGGGTCACTGTACTTACTTCAGATAAAACAGACTTTAACAACAAAAAAAGGGCAAAGGGGGGCATTACACAATTATAAGCGATTCAATTTAACAAGAAGATGTAACTATCCTAAATTTATATGTACCCAAGATTGGAGCACACAGAATCATAAAACAAGTACTTCTAGACCTATGAAAAGATCTAAACAGCCAAATTAATCCCAAACCTAACAGAAGAAAAAAATAACTGGAATCAGAGAATAATTGAAATTGAGACAGAAAAATCCATACAAAGGATCAATGAAACCAAAAGTGGTTTATTTGAAAGGATACACAAGATCAGCAGACCACTGGCTAGATGAACAAAGAAAAAAAGAGTGAGGATACAAATGAGCACAATCACCAATGACAATGGTGACATTACAACCAATCCCACAGAAATACAAAAGATCCTTAGAGACTATTCTGAATACCTATATGCACAGAAACTAGAAAATCTAGAGGAAATACATAAATGCCTTGAAACAGACACTCTCCTAAGATTGAATCAGGAAAAAATTGAAACCCTGAAGAGACCAATATCAACTGCTGAAATCCAATCAGTAATGAAATAGCTACCAACAAAAAGAAGCCCTGGGCAAGATGAACTCACAGCCAAATTCTATCAGACATACAAAGAGAGGCTACTACCAATTCTACTGAAACTATCCCAAAAATTTGAGGAAAAGGGACTCCTCCCTAACTCATTCTATGAAACCAGCCTTACCCTGATCCCAATGTGTGTGAAGACACAACAAAAAAAGAAAAATACAAGCCAATATTCCTGATTAACATAGACATAAAAATCCTCAACAAAACACTAGCAACGCAAATCCAGCATCACATTAAAAAGGTAATTTGCCACAATTAAGTAGGCTTCATTCTTGTTGTACAAGTTGGTTCAACATACACAAAACAATAAATGTGAGTCACCACATAAACAGAATTAAAAACAAAAAAATGAACATCTCAATATATGCAGAAAAAGCCTTAATGAAATCCAACCTCATTTTATTATTAAAATCCTTAAGAAACAAGGCATCCAAGGAACATATCTCAAAATTATAAGAGCCATCTATGAAAACCCACAGCTAACATCATACTGAATAGGCAAAAACTGGAAATACTCCCCTTTGAGAAGTGGAAGGAGACAAAGACGCCCACTTTTACCTCTTGTAGTCAAAATAGTGCTAGAAGTGCTAGCCAGAACAATCAGACAAGAGAAATAAATAAAAAGTATCCAAACAGGAGAAGTCAAACTATCTTTCTCCCCAGATGATATAATTCTATATCTAGAAAACCCTAAAGAAGCCCCCAAAAGGCTCCTATACCTAATAAACAACTTCAGTAAAATTTCAGGAGACAAAAATCAATATACAAAAATTGTAT
The DNA here is from genome assembly GCA_963573385.1 of Cacajao melanocephalus. Taxonomy (NCBI): domain Eukaryota; kingdom Metazoa; phylum Chordata; class Mammalia; order Primates; family Pitheciidae; genus Cacajao; species Cacajao melanocephalus. The sequence goes on from CAUYLG010039483.1 coordinate 47,535, forward strand.
TTTGAGAGAGTCTCACTCTGTCCCCCAGGCTGGAGTGCAATGGCATGATCTCGGCTCAGTGCAACCTCCAGCTCCCGGGTTCAAGCAATTCTCCTGCCTCAGCCTCCTGAGTAGCTGGGATTACAGGCATGCAACCACTCCCAGCTAATTTATTTATTTATTTATTTATTTATTTTTATTGTACTTTAAGTTCTGGGGTACATGTGTAGATCTTGCAGGATTGTTGCATAGGTACACACATGCCATGGTGGTTTGCTGCCTCCATTCCCCCATCACCTACATCAGACATTTCTCCCAATGTTATCCCTCCCCAACCTCCCCACCCCCTGCTGTCCCTCCCCTAGCTCCCCACCTCCCAAAAGACCTGAATGTGTGCCCTTCCCTGTGCCCATGTGTTCTCATTGTTCAACACCCATCTATGAGTGAGAACATGCAGTGTTTGGTTTTCTGCTCTTGTGTCAGTTTGCTGAGAATGATGGTTTCCAGATTCATCCATGTCCCTACAAAGGACATGAACTCATCCTTTCTGATGGCTGCATAGTATTCCATGGTGTATATGTGCCACATTTTCTTTGTCCAGTCTGTCATTGATGGGCATCACAGCTAATTTATTTTATCTTTAGTAGAGATGGGGTTTTACCATGTTGGCCAGGCTGGTCTCGAACTCCTGACCTCGTGATCCACCCGCCTTGGCCTCCCAAAGTGCTGGGATTATAAGCATGAGCCACCACGACCAACAAATCAGTATTATTTCTAAACACCAACAATGTTCAAGCTGAGAGCCAAATCAGAAACACAATTTCAATTACAATAATAGTACAAAAAAAAATTTAGAAATACATCCAACCATGATGGTAAAAGATCTACAAGAGAACTACAAAACACTGCTAAAGGAAATCATAGATAACACAAATGTAAAAATATTCCATGCTCATAAATGAAAATAATAAGTATTAAAATGAACATACTGCCCAAAGCAATCCACAAATTCAATGCTATTCCTATCACAGTACCATTTTCACATAAGTAGAAAAAAAACTATTCTATAATTCATATAGAACCAAAAAAGAGCCCAAATAGCCAAGACAATTTTAAGCCAAAAAAGAACAAAGTCAGAAGCATCACATTACCAAACTTTAAACTATACTATAAGGCTGTAGTAACCAAAACAGCATGGTACAAAAACAGACACATGAATCAACAGAACAGAACAGAGAACCCAGAAGTAAAGTCACATGCCTAAAGCCATATGATCTTCAGCAAGTCAACAAAAATAAGCAATGGGGAAAGGACTCTCTGTTCAATAAATGGTGCTGGGATAGCTGGCTAGCCATATGCAGATGAATGAAATTGGACTCCTACATATCACCATAAACAAAATTTAACTCAAAATGGGTTAAAGATTTAAATATAAGACCTCAAACTATAAGAATCCTAGAAGAAAACCCAGACAAAACCATTCTGGATATTGGCCTTGAGATAAATTTTATAACTAAATCCTCAAAAGCAATTGAAACAAAAGCAAAAATTAACAAGTGATAACTAATTAAAGAGCTTCTGCATAGCAAAAGAAACTATCAACAGGGTAAACAGACAGCCTGAAGAATGAGAGAAAATATTTGCAAACTACACATCCACCAAAATTCTAATATTCAGAATCAATAACTAACTTAATAAGCAAAAAACAACCCCATTGAAAAGTAGGCAAAAGACATGAACAAATACTTCTGAAAAGAAGACATACAAGAGGCCAACAAACATATGAAAAAATTATCAACATCACTAAGCATCAGAGAAATGCAAATCAAAACCACAATGAGATCCGATCTCACACCAGTCAGAATGACTATTATTACAAAGTCAAAAAAACAACAGGCGTTCGTGAGGCTACAGAGAAAGGGAATGTTTAAACGCTCTTGGTAGGAATGCAAATTAGTCCGGCCACTGTAGAAAGCAGTTTGGAGATTTCTCAAATAACTTAAACCAGAACTACCCTTTGATCCAGCAATCCCATTATATAAGCACATATCCAAAAGAAAATAAATCATTCTACCAAAAAGACATATGTACTTGCTTTTTCACTGCAGCATATTTATAACAACAGAGACATAAAACCAACCCAGATACCCATCAACAATGGATTGGACAAGAAAAATATGGCATATATATACCATGGAATACTACGTGATTATAAAAAAGAATGAAATCATGTCCCCTGCAGCAACATGGATGCAGCTGGAGGCCATTATGCTGAATGAATTAACATAGGAACAGAAAATCAAACACTGCATGTTCTCACAAGTGGGAGCTAAACATGAAGTACTTATGGACATACAGACTGCAACAGTAGACACTGGGGACTACTAAAGGGGGAGGAGAAAAAAAAGGAAGTAGAGTTGAAAAACTGTTGGGCATTATGCTCAGTATCTGGGTGACAGGATCACATTTATACTCCAAACCTCAGCATCACACAAAATGCCCAAGTAACAAACCTGCACTTGTACCCCCTGAATCAAAACTAAAAGTTGAAAAAATAAGTTATTTTGGCTCAAGTGGTCTTATATATTTGACCCAAATTTCACTACATTTGGCTGATATTCTTCATAATTGTGTTTCTGTTCTGTTTTCCCTTGAACAGAGTTTTCTTCCTTGATTTTTTATTCTTTTGGAATCTGTGAGAGAACAAGGGTTTTTTTGTTTGTTTGTTTGTTTGTTTGTTTTTAAGAATTTCTAAAAGGAAAGTAGCATTAAAATGCCTTTATTGCACCACCTTTATCTAGAACTATCTGCAGCTACGAGTAAATGTTAACATACCAAGAAGCTGTGTCTGCTTTTGTTTTGTGGCTTGACACTCCCAAGAGAATGCTTTCCACAGTTATAAAAAGCACCTTAAAGTCTATTTAAATAGAATTTTCTCCCAATAAAGCAGAGAATATTACAAAAAAAAAAAAAAACTATCTGCAGACATCCTCAACAGGTCCACACATTTTCTAAAGGGAGAAACAACCTGTTATAGCACACAGGGGAAAAACAATATAGATTCCCCAAGCCCATGAGGAAGCACAGATCTAAGATTATAGAACTGCAAAGGGTTTCTGTTTGCTAAGCCTCTTGCCTCTGACTGCTTTTATTCAAATACTATGTAGGTAAGCATATAGCACATAGCGATAAGCACATACAGGGTTCTCAAAATTGTAATTCTTTTTATTTGCCTGTTAATGCAGAAATAAAAATGGTTCTTTTCTTTTAAAGAAAACGATAGCTTTATCAAGTGCCTACTGTATACTAGAGACAGTGATAGACACCAGAAGTCCCAAGTGGAGGAGACAGACAAGTAAACCCAAAAGGACAATTAGCATAAATCGTACTGCAATCACAGAAGATGCTTTAAGGAAACAAAAATGGACCTTTTAATCTATCCTAACATGATAAGGAAGAAAAATAGAGCCTTCCAAAAGGAAGACATGCTTATGTCAAGCTGCAGTCTTAAAGAACAATAATAACTAACTCCACAGAAAAACAGGGAAAAAAGTATTCCAGGCTATGGAAGAACATTATCCTATAAGCTCTCTAGAAGCTAGGTTATAAAATATATAAGGAACTATAAAAAGTTCACGGAGGCCAAGTGTGGTGGCTCACACCTGTAATCTCAGCATTTTGGGAGGTTGAAGTGGGTGGATCACTTGAGGTCAGGAGTTTGAGATCAGCCTGACCAATATGGTAAAACCCCATCTCTACTCAAAATACAAAAATTAGCCAGGTGTGGTGGCGCCCGCCTGTAATCCAGCTACTAGGGAGGCTGAGGCAGGAGAATAGCTTGAACCTGGGAGGCAGAGGTTGTAATGAGTCGAGATTGTACCACTGCACTCCAACCTGGGTGACAGAGTGAGACTTCACCTCAAAAAAAAAAAAAAAAAAAGTTCACTGCAGTGGAACAATGAAGGGAGAAACAAGTGGAAGTAAATGTAGCTGGAGAAAAAACAGTACCACATTTCTTGATTCCATTCACCAAACACTTATTGAGCATGTAGCACGTGTCAAATACTGAGGATACAAGGACTAAGACACAGACCTTCCCCTCAATAAGCTTATGGTCTTGTAAATGAATCCAATGTGTGGAGAATTTCAACACTGTGTGATAAGCTAAATCATAGTGAATGACACTAACTTACCCTAGAATTCAGGAAAGATTGATCTTAGCTGAGTCTTAAAGAATAAAAACAAGATAACTAGAGGATGGTTAAACAAAAGTTAGAAAAATAATTTCCAGTAATTGTTTTTTTAAGTACAGGCTTAGAGATGATAAATGGCATGTTGTGTGAGATCCCACCCAAACATAAGTAGCTCAATGTTTCTAGGGGCATAAAGCATAAAGAAACAGTTTGATCATGAGACTAAAGTGAAAGGAATGAGCTGACTATTGGAGGGGAATTAATGTCCTGCTAAGAATCTTGAACTGTATCCTACAGACAATGTAGAACTACTGAGGAGTTTGAATTAGGGAAAAACATACAGTTTAGGCTGATCACTCATGATAGCTTTGAAGGAAACAGTCCTGGAGGATTGAAGGACAATCAGAATGCTATTATAATAGGCCAATAAAGAGGCTCTCATAACTTGCTCTAAGGTTGTTAGAAAGGATAGAGTAATGGAGATAAACTTGAGAAAAAAAATAGACAAAACCAGAAGAATTTATTCATTGAAAATGTGTAAAAACTGAAGGGAAAATGAATCAAAAATAATACCTACCTTTCACAAAAACTAAGAAAGAGAATATCTCTTATACATTGCTTAATTTATATTTATTAATATTAGTCTATAATCTTAATGAAGGAAGGAACTATGTTATTTGCTTTTCCAGTGCCTAACCCAATGCCTTCACAAAGTGTGCACTTAATAAACATATGAAGAATTCATGAGAAAAATCAAGGAACTGGTAGAAATTATGAGTTTAGTATTGAATATAATGAGTTTAAAGATGCCTGTGGAATTTCTATACAAAAATAATACAGGTCTAGAGTTCAAGAAAGAGGTCCAAGTAAGAGACAGAGAATTGAACACCATCAGAATAATTAAATCCAAAAGAATAGAAGAGCTCAGAGAGTGAAAAAAGATATTTGTGAGGTATAGTGCCTTAGGGATATCACTTTAATAGAAGTTTCATTTTGTTTGCGCCAATGGTAGAGAAAGAATTTATGCAGATGAAGATTCAAGAGCCACCAGGATGTCTCCTCTAATCCAAGCACAAGGAAGAACAATTTCTCCTCTAATAGTCACTAGAAAACTATTGGCTGTCTTATGAAATTGACATCCCATGGAAAGAAAAAATAATAGCCTTCATTTATTTAGTATTTAGCATTTACAAAGTTCTTTTTTTAGTATAATTTATATACAGCAAAATTTTTCCATTTTTTTGGATGTTCAGTTCTGAGTTCCGACAAATGTACGTAGCCATGTAGCCACCAACATAATTAACATATAAAGCATTTTCATCATTCCAAAACTTTTTGTATGATCCTTTGTAGAGGATCCCCTTCTATTCCCAGTACCTGACAACCACTCGCAGATGTTTGTTCACTGGGTGAGGTGCAATAAAGGTATGGTAATTATTATCATCCTCCCTTACCCAAGAAGAAAATACAGTAACTTTCAGAGTTATATGACCTGCCCAAGTAACATAGACAGCACCCAAGCCCTGGCGTTCTAATTCTAAATGGAATATCTTTCCTTTGAAACCCAGAATGTCATCTTATCAGCATACAATTATTAAAATTCATGGCATTTAAAACAGATCAACAGTCATAGTCTGTAAGGCATCTAGAATCTTTCAAATGTTCAACCAATATCATGGTAATGGTAACTTAAAAACATATTATTATTTTTATTATTTAGATATGTCTCACTATGTTGCTCAGGCTGGCCTAAAACTCCTGGGCTCAAGAAATCCTCCTGCCTCTGCCACTCAAGTAGCTGGAACTACAGGAGGCATGTGAATCTTATACGCAGCAGTGCTTAAGCAATGCCCTGAAAACCAGGAAGTAGAAAGAGGAAATAACTCTTGGAGAGTTGGTTTTATAACTGGATTGTTCAAGTAGCAGGTGTTCCTGAGAATAAGGGCAACTATGTTAAAATTAATGGCTACATATACATAGAACATAAACTATACAAATCTGCCTCACTATATATACATTCTCTGCACTGTTCTCTCCATATAATGAGTTCTGCTGTAGGAGCTCTTGAGCTCTGGAACTCTGAGGACAAGCGGAGTTTATAATGTTATGATAATGAGAAACCCTATTTCAAAAGGAATCATTATTGAAGTACTCTGTTTTAATTTGGCCTTCCTACTTCCGCCCATCTTTATTTGGAATGAGTTGCAATTTGCACCCTACCACCAGTACAGAAACTGTGTGATTAAAACAATAAATATTTCACAAAATGTAAATTCAGCTTTTGGGGCTTTAAACATCTGATCTAAAAGTAAAACTTTTACAAATGCACAGCCATAGACAAAGTGAAACCTTTCTCCCAGAATTTTTTTTATGAAACTAGAAGATAAAAGCCCATTTACAAACACACTTATCTATTGCTAAACCTACTGTGTAGATTTAAACTAATTTGCATGTAACGTTGGTCATTTATACAAGTCTTTATACAACTCTGGGACACTCTCAAAGTCTTTTTGACTACTTTAGATAAAATTATTCAATGAGGCTAAAACTCTACATTCGAGACTCCAGTAAAAGGGATCTAGATACTGGAATTGAAATATCCCCCAAATTTCTACTGATTTTGTTGCTATTTTTATTGCCAATATTCTCAATAGGAAAAATCTCTTGTCAACATTTAACAAATCTTTTCTCCACTTATCTTTTCTACCCTAGAAATGCAAGACAGGTAAGAAAATTATTTATATTTAACTCCCTTCTAATTGAATAATTGTTCAGTTTTAGTCAGAAATTTGAATGGTTTTTCCATTCTTACATAATTTGCCTTTGTTAAAATCAGTCTGACATCCTTGCAAATTTATCCATAATGTGGGGAGAGTTTTACAGATATCTATCACCATAACATTAATGATAGCAGAAAAAAAATGGAAGCAACCCAATGTCTGAGAAAAGAAAAACAGTTAAATAAAGGCTGATATATTGATTAAACAAAATGTCATGCACCGTTTAGAAGAATGATTACAAAGATTATATAGCTACACAAAAAAATGCCTTTGGCATTTCAACTCTTCACATAAACCAAAAGAGATCTCTGATGATTTAATTGAATCCACAGATAATCGAGCACATTACTGCTATACGTCAGGTATGAAAATAGTTTTAAAACTGTTCCCTAACCATTTTCATCTCTGACAATTTTCACTTGCACCTTTCTCCCTACAAGTGAATATTATTTAGGTCACATCCTTCGCGCACACATATTATCTTATTGAATCCTCATAAAATCCAAAGAGGTAAATAATATCATTAGTTTACTAGAGTAGCTATTAAGATTATTCTGAGTGTCTTATCCCAGGAAATTAGATATACTTAATTGCGTTTTGAGGATCTCATTTGTCCAAGTCTACTTAGTCACCAAGTTTTGCTAGCCACAGTGACTAGATAGCTCTTTCCTGGCAAAAGAAAATACAAAGTTCTCATTATTTAGTTACTGTCTAGGCCAGCACTGTCCAACAAAAATACAAAGCAAGCCCTTGGATAGCATTTCTGAACCTGCTCTGGGCCACAGGGGTGCCCACTACCCTTAAGGGTGAATGCAAGGCTAAGCAGCCTTCACAAAAAGCTGACTAAAAAGCCCTTGGGCCTTAAGGGAACACTGGTAATAACTGCCAGTACTCCTCATGACCTGGGGTGGTGGTGAGTATGGGATGAGGCTCCTCTGCCTTGAAAAGAACAGGGAAGAATGGAAAGTACAAGAGAACACCAGATGGTCTATTAAGGTTTTTGACTATAGTCCCAGGCTCCTAAACAACACTTATGGACCTTCCTGGGGCCTGGGGAAAATCAGCACCCTGAAGTGAACGACACAGGCCTAGCTGACTTTGTCACCTGCTGACTGTAGAGCCCCACGGCACTGAGCAAACATAGGCCATAGCCAGGAAGTAGTTATAGCAGGCCTTGGGCAAGATCCAGTGCTGTGCTGGCTTCGGGTCTAACCCAGGATAGTCCTAGCAGTGGCAGCCAAAGGGGTGCCGGTGTCACTCCACCCCCATCTCAAGTTGGCTCAGAACAAAGAAACTGTTTGTTTGGGAGAAACTAAGGGAAGAGAACAAGAGTCTCTGCCTGGTAATACAAAGAATCCTCCAGGTGCTTGTTCACAACCATTAGGGTGGTGCCTGTACGAGTCTGCAAGAACCACAGTGTTACTAGACTTGGGGTGCCCCCTAAAACAAATACAGCTTAGATCACAATACTCAAGCGTTTTAGAAAATCTAGAAAGCCTTCACAAGAAAGACTGGTACCAAAAAGCCCAGACTGAGAAGACTACAATAATGCTTAACTCTTCAATGCCCAGGGACAGATGAACATCTATAAGAATCAAGACAATCCATGAAAATACAACATCACCAAATCAACTAAATAAGGCACCAGGGACCAATCCTGGAGAAACAGATATGTGATATTTCAGACAAAGAATTCAAAAGCTGTTTTGAGGAAATGCAGTGATATTCAAGATAACACAGTGAAGGAGTTCAAAATGCCTGCAGACAAATTTAACAAACAGATGAAAATAATTTAAAAGAATCAAGCAGAAATTCTGGCTCAGACAAGTGCAATTGACATACTGAAGGATGCAATAGAGTGCTTTGATAACAGAATTGGTCAAGCAGAAGAAAGAATTAGTGAGCATGAAGACAGGCTATTTGAAAATACACAGAAGAGACAAAAGAAAACAGAATCTTTTAAAAATGAAACACACCTACAATATCTAGAAAACAGCTTCATAAGGGCAAATCTAATAGTTACTGGCCTTAGAGAGAAGATAGAGAAAGGAATAGGAGTAGAAAGTTTATTCAAAGGGATAAAGACAGAAAACTTCCCAAACCTAGAGAAAGATGTCAATAATCAAGTACCAGAAGGTTATAGAATATCAAGCAGATTTAACCCAAAGAAGTCTATCTCAAGGCATTAACAATCAAATTCCTAAAGAGCAAGAATTTTTAAAAAGGGATCAGAAAAGCAGCAACAGAAAAGAAACAAATAACATTCAATGGGGCTCCGATATGTCTGGCAGCGGACTTTTCAGTTGAAATCTTACAGGAGAGAGTGGCATGTTATATTTAAAGCACTAAAGGAAAAAAAACATTTAAACCTTGAATAGTACATATCTGGTGAAAACATCCTTCAAACATAAAGGAGAAATAAAGACTTTCCCAGACAATAAAAGCTGAGGGATTTGATCAATACTAGACCTATCCTGCAAGAAATGTTAAAGTGAGTACTTCAATTAGAAAGGAAAGAATGTCAATTAGTAATAAGAAATAATCAGAAGTTACAAAACTCATAGGTAATAGTAAGTATACAGAAAAACAGAATAGTATAACACTGTAACTGTGGTGTGTAAACCATTCTTATCCTAAGTAGAAAGGCTAAACAATGAACCAGACAAAAACAATAACAACTTTTCAAGACATAGCACAATAAGATATAAATAGAAACAAGAAAAAGGTAAAAAGCAGGGGGACAAAGCTAAGGCATAGAGAATCTGTTTTGTCTTTGCTTGTTTGTTTATGCAAACAGTGTAGTTATCAGCTTAAAATAACGAGTTATAAGATAGTATATGCAAGCCTCATGGTAACCTCAAATGAGAAAACATGCAATGGATATACAAAAAATAAGAAGTAAGAAATTAAATCACATCACCAGAGAAAAAAATCCTTCATTAAAAGGAAGAAAGGAAGGAAAGGCAGAAAGTAGACCACAAAACAAGCAGAAGACATATAACAAAATGGCAGAAGTAAGTCCTCACTTATCAATAATAACGTTGAATGTAAATAGACTAAACTCTTCAATCAAAACAGATAGACTGGCTAGATGAAAATAAAAAAGAAGCAATAACCTTTTGCCTACAAAAAACACACTTCACCTCCAAAGACACACATAAACTGAAAATAAAGGGATAGAAAAAGATATCCCATGCCATTGGAAACCAAAAGACAGCAGGAGTCACTACGCTTATATCAGACAGAATAGATTTTAAGACAAAATCTATAAGAAGAGACAAAGATCACTATATAATGACAAGGAGTCAATTTATCTAGAGAATATAACAATTTTAAATATATATGCACCCAACACTGGAGCACCCATATATATAAAGCAAATATTATTAGACCTAAAGAAAGAGGCCCCAATACAATATATAATTATATAATAATAACACTTTAACACCTCACTTTCAGCTTTGAACAGATATTCTAGATAGAAAATCAACAAACATCAAACTTAATCTGCACTATAGACCAAATGGATCTAATAGATATTTACAGAACATTTTATCCAAGAGCTACAGAATACACATTTTTTTATCAGAACATGGATCATTCTCAATGACAGACCTTCTGTTAGATCACAAAACTAGTCTTAAAATATTTTTAAATGAAATAATATCAATAATTTTCTCTATACACAATGGAATAAGACTAGAAATCAACAGTAAGAGGAATCTTGGAAACTATATGAATGCACAGAAATTAAACAATATGCTCCCAGATATGGGTCAATGAAGATATTAAGAAGGAAATTGAGCCAATGAAGAAGTTAAAAAGAACACTGAAAAATTTATTGAAACAAATGATAATGGAAACAATATGCCAAAACCTGTGGGATATAGCAAAAGCAGTAGTCATCCATACCTACCCAAGAAAAAAAGAAAAACTTCAAACAACCTAACAATACATCTTAAAGACTAGAAAAACAAGAGGAAACCAAAATCAAAATTAGTAGAAGAAGGATTAGAGAAGAAATAAAGGAAATTGAAATAAAGAAAACAATATGAAAGATTAATAAAACAAAAAGTTTGTTTTTAAAAACATAAAATTGACAAACCTTTAGCCAGACTAAGAAAAAAAAAGAAGTTTCAAATATATAAAATAGGAAATGAAAAAGGAGACATTACAACTGATATTGAAGAAATTCGAAGGATTCTTAGTGACTACTATGAGCAACTATATGCCAATAAATTTAAAAATCTAGAAGAAATGGACAAACTCCTAGACACATACCAACTACCAAGATTGAACCAGGAAAAAATCCAAAACCTGAATAGACCAATAACAAGTAACAAAATTGAAGCTGTAATAAAATGTTTCCCAGTAAAGAAAACACCAGCACCCAATGGCTACACTGCTGAATTCTACCAAACATTCAAACTAATATCAATTTTCCTCAAACTATTCTAAAATTAGGGAAAGGGGGCATACTTCCAAACTCATTCTGCAAGGCCAGTATTACTCTTATACCAAAACCAGACAAAGACACATCAAAACAAAGAAAACTACAGGCCGATATCCCTGATGAATATTGATGCAAAAATCTTCAATAAAATACTAGCAAACCAAATTTCACAATACCTTTAAAAGATCATTCATCATGACCAAATGGGATTTATCCCTGGGATACAAGGATGATTCAACATACATAAGTCAATCAATATGATGTATCATATTAACAGAATGAAGGACGAAATCCATATGATCACTTTAATCAATGCTGAAAAAGCATTTGATAAATTTCAACATCCTTCATAATAAAAATCCTCAAACAACTAGTAATAGAAGAAACATATTTCAACAGAATAAAAGCCATATATAACAGATTCATAGCTATTATTACACTGAATGGGGAAAAATTGAGAGCCTTTCCTCTAAGATCTGGGACATGCCAAGGATGACCACTTTCACCACTGTTATTCAACATAGTGCTGGAATTCCTAGTTAGAGCAATGAGACAAAGAAAGAAATAAAGAGCATCTAAATTGGAAAGGAAGAAGTCAAATTGTCCAATTTGCAGTTGATATGACTTTTTGTTTGGAAAAATCTACACTCCACAAAAAAACTATTAGAACTGATCAACAAATTCAGTAAAGTTGCAGGATACAAAATCAACATATGAAAATCAGTAGCATTCCTATATGCCAACAATCCAAAAAAGAAATAAAATTAATCTTGTTTACAATAGCCACAAAAAACCCCGAAATACCTAGGAATTAACTAAAGAAAATAAAGACCTCTATAATAAAAATTATGAAACACTGATGAAAGAAATTAACGATGGCATCAAGAAACATATAGATATTCCATGTTCATATATTGAAAGAATGTTGTTAAAATGTCCATACTACCCAAAGCAATCTATAGATTCAATTCAATCCCTATCAAAACACCAATGATATTCTTCACAGAAATAGAAAAAAAAATCCTAAATTTATATGGAACCACAGAGGACACAGAATAACCAATGCTATCCTAAGTAAAAAGAACAAAACTGAAGAAAACGAATTACCTACTTTCAAATTATACTATGGAGCTATAGAAACCAAAAACAGCTTGATACTGGCATAAAAACAGACACATAGACCAATGGAACAGAATAGAGAACACAGAAATAAATCTACATACCTACAGTGAACCCATCTTCAACAAAGGTGCCAAGAACATACACTGAGGAAAAGACAGTCTCTTCCATAAATGTTGCTGGAAAAACAGGTTATCTATATGCAGAAGAATGAAACTAGATGCCTATCTCTTGCCATGTACAAAAACTGAATCAAAATGGATTAAAGATGTAAATCTAAGACTTTAACCTATGAAACTATTAAAAGAAAACATCAAAGAAACTCTACAGGACATTGTCCTCAACAAGAATTTCTTGAGTAATAACCCACAAGTACAGGCAATCAAAGCAAATATGGACAAATGGGATAATATCAAGTTAAAAAGTTCTGCACCGCAAAGAAACAATCAAAAAAGTGAAGAGACAACCCACAAATGGGAGAAAATATTTGCAAACAACCCATATGACAAGAGATTCATAACCAGAATATATAAGGAACTCAAACAACTCTATAATAATCTAATCAAAAGATGGACACAAGATTTGAATAGACCTTTCTCAAAAGAAGACATGCAAAAGTCATATAAGGTGTTCAACACCATTCATCATCAGAGGAATGTAAGTCAAACTACAATATCATCTCACCCCAGTTAAAATGGCCTATGTCCAAAAGACAGGCAAAAACAAATGCTGGCAAGGAGGGGAGGAAGGGGAACTTGCATACACTGTTGGTGGGAATGTAAATCAGTGCAAGTACTATGCAGAACAGTTTGGAGAGTCCTTAAAAAATTAAAAATAGAGATACCATATCATCCAGCAATCCTATTGCTGGGTATATAGCCAAAAGAAAAAAAAATCAGTATATCAAAGCGATATCTGCACTCCCATTTCTGTTGTAGCACTCTTCACAATAGCCAAAATTTGGAAGCAACCTAAGTATTCATCAGCAAACGAACGGGTAAAGAAAACATCATATTTATACACAATGTAGTACTATTCAGCCATAAAAATGTCATATGCAACAACATGGATGAAACTGGAGGTCATTATGCTAAGTGAAATGAGCCAGGCATGGAAAGACAAACATTCCAGGTTCTCACTTCTTTGTGGAAACTAAAAATCAAAATAATTGATCTCAGGGAGATAGGAAAAGGATGGTTACCACAGACTAGGAAAGGTAGTGGTGGGTCAGGGGAAGGTGGGGATGGTTAATGGGTACAAAAAAATAGAAAGAATGAATTAGACCTAGCATTTGACAGCACAACAGGGTGACTATAGTAAATAATAATTTAATTGTACATTTTAAAATAACAAAAGGTATAATTTGATTGCTTGTAACACAAGAGATAAATGTTTGAGGGGATGGATACACCTATTTTACATGATGTGATTATTATACATTGCATACCTGCATCAAAACATCTCATGTATGTCATAAATATATACAACTGCTATGTACGCACAAAACTAAAATGAAAAATTTTAAAGGTATATATATATATACCTTTAAAATATATATATATATATATACCTTATATATATATATATATATAGCATGCCATGTATGCAATTTTTAATTTTTTAGTAGCTGCATTAAAAAGGTAAAAAGAAACACATAAAATTAATTTTAATAATGCCTTTTACTTAACCCAATATATTCAGATTATCATTTCAACAGGTAATCAATATAAATTCATTTATTTGAGAGAAAAATGAGATATTTTGAATCCTTTTTGTTTTAATCAAGTCTTTGAAGTCTGATCTGTATTTTACATTTATAGCTCATCTCAGTTCAGACTAGCCGCATTTCAGGTGGTCAATAGCTTCATGTGAAAAGAGGCTATCATTTTGGACAGCACTGTTGAAGACTAACTGATAAAAGAATGTTGAAAATACTTATGAAAGGTAAATTATGACATAACAAGCAGTGAGCTGTAACACCATGTGCCATTTAAGAAAACAATAATACCATTTATGTAATTCCAATGCAGATTTTACCAGCATTCCCAGAAAAAAAAAAGTGTAGTGAATTTCTTTTTCTTTCCTTTTGGCAATATCATTCTGAAACCAGTATGTGCATAACTTAGTGAAAAAGTATTACTAAAATGGTACAGAGTATAATGGAATAAAAATATTATGCCCTTGGGATAAGGTGTCCTGGCTATGAGACAGAAAGTAGAGTCAGGCTGGGCACAGTGACTTATGCCAGTAATTCCAGCATTCCGGGAGGTGAGGCCGGAGGATTGCTTGAGACCAGCCTGGGCGACATAGCAAGACGCTGTCTCAAGATTAGCAAAAATTATCTGGGCATGGTGATGCATGCCTCTAGTCCTAGCTATTCAGGAAGCTGAGGTGGGAGGATCATTTGAGCTCACGAATTTGAGGTTACAGTGAGCTATAATCACACTACTGCACTCCAGCCTGGGTGACAGAGAGGGAACTTGTGAAGAAGAAGAAGAAGAAGAAGAAGAAGGAAAAAAAGGTAGAGTCAATATATCCTGAATCTCATAATAAAAAATTGCAGTTCAAAGGGAGGAGGGCTTCACAGATGGCTTGCATATTTTCTAAGCTCCAAAAAACATTCTTTAGAAGCAAGTATCACCAACCTTTTTATTTGACAGCATATTAAAGGTATTCCTACAGTTTAGGTGTTTCTGTAAGAGCAACTAGGAATAACCCTTGAAAGATAAGAGCTTTTGATAACAACCAAGCTTTCAAACCAATCAATCCTCCAGACAATACTTTTAAAAAAAACTGAATGAGGTCCACATGTAAGCTAAAAGCCTAGGGCTATACTTTAAAACAGCAGCAAAAACATACTCAAAGATGGAAGAGAATGAGCACTCCAAAGAAACCAAGTGAATGTATAGTTGTGCCCCACCTTATAAATGTTCCTCACATACTGCCACAGCTAAAATTACACCCCCAAGTTTGAAATAATCCTTCCACAAAAGCTAGTTTATGTTATACGAACTCTTCTGTAACATAATGGTAGAATTTATAGCCTAGTGAGGACTACTACAGACAAGTAAATAGGCATCTAAATTATTATGTAGCGTGACAGCTACCAAGATAGGGAAGGTGTAATGGAAGCATGCAGGAGGAGCCATAACCCAGAAATGAGGGGAAGGAAACATTACTGGGGTCAGCTTCCTGAAGAAAATGAAGTCTAAGCTAAACCTACACCATAAGTAGGTGTTACCCTAGTAAAAGGAATTTGAAGCAGAGAAAATGGAATGTCCAAGGCCGGAAAGCAGCGTGGCCTGGCATGGCCTGTCAAGGAACTGAGAAGTATGTTGGGAGGGTTGGGGTGGGGCTGGCCAGTTGGAGAAATGTGGGTAGGGAGTTAAATGAGAGTGCCATCCTGCGGTCCCTTTTAAGCTACCCTAAAGAGTATGGACTTATCTCTAGAGCAGCAGAGAGCTACCAGAGGCTTTTGAGTAACTGTTTCTACTTTGATTTCCTACCTTTGGTGGGTTTCTAACTCCTCGATTACATGAAAATCCTAAAATTAAAGCATTTTGCAAGTGCTTGGGGGGTAAATGAAAAAGCTAACAAAACACTACTTGCTTCAAATACAAGAAAGAGACGAAAAAATAGAAGGCTCAGACAAGTTTATTTGCTGCACTTGGAAAGTCAGTATTTTCTCAGTGATTCGTAGAAGATCCATTTTTTTTTTCCTTTTTTATGGCCTGGCTGTGGTTTCTTTGGAGTTTCATAAAATTAATGGCTTGTAACATCTCATTACAGGGCAAGTCTAAGGGCACCTTTCTCATCATTGCTTGAATTTCTGCCTTGAAGGGAATCCCCAGAATGAGATTTTTCCTGCGAGGTAGATTGCTGTTGCATTTGAAGCCTTCCTTTCAACAAGGAAAAATTTCAAATCCCTCTCCATCTAATACATAATCTTGTGTGCATGCGCACACACACAGACACACACACTCTCTCTCTCTCTCTCTCTCTCTCTCTGTCTGTCTCTATCTCTCTCTCTCTCTCTCTGAAGTAAATCAGAACCAGGGCAAAAGAAAGAGAGGAAGGAATGGAATAGGCAGCTTCCAAAGCACCACCTCTATCTGACCATAGCTTTTTATTACCATCATGGCAGGGGGAAAGCCCATGCCTTCAGTCAAGTGAAAGATCTTGAGAGAATGCAGGCAGAGCTCACGTATCTTCTCCAAATATGATTTTTTTCTATTTTTCCTTTGCTTATGTGTTCAAAGTATTTCTTCTCTCTGGCATTCCACTACCCTCTCCTTCTTAATTTTCTTCTACTGACTCTGGACTGGCAGATTTTTCTTAGCTCAGTCACTAAACCCTTTGTGTAGTTGCTTAAGGACATTTACTCTTATTCTAGAGAAGATCAAATAAGCTAGCTGGTACCCTCTGTCCAAAACTTCTGCCCATTCTTAAGTACCATTAACAAGGAACCACTAAGCCTTTTTCTGTGATCTATATTTATAACGCCACTTCCTGATCATTTTTATTTTCCAGCAGCATAATGTTTTATGGCAAGCCCTGGAAAAACCTCTCAGGTTTTTAATGTCTCACTAAGCATGATTTGGCAATACTGGATACTGTATTTTAGTAGGATTTTGGCTAGTGTTCAGGACAATAGGCAGAGCACATCTCCCTGGGTTAAAAAAAGGAAAAAAAAAAATTGGGGCCTTGGTGTTAATTCTTCTTCTCTCAAGCCACTGGGAATAGAGCTTTCAAACAAGACCAAAGAAACTACCAGAATAAAAAGGCTTCATGGAAAAAAATAAGGTATCTTTAGGGTGAGTCATGTAGGAGGAAATGTGCCCAGCAGCTGTCAGTAGTACCTTTATGATTCAGTCATGAGCATCAGCTTAATTCTTTGTTTTGAGAAGAAAGCCAAGGTATTTTGAAAAGCAGAGCTGTTTAGATATGGTACCCATTCTGCAAAGTTAATAACATTTTTGAGGGTTCATTAATCTCAGCAAGCCTGAAAAAGATACATTTTCATGTTCTTGCTCTCCTACTATCATTCTTACAGTATATTTTTACATAAATAATTGGTTATGGTTCAAATTAAAATAACTTTGACAATTATTAAGCAAGCTACGAGTTTTTTGAGCTTGCGCTGTGATGTGAGATATCAGCGCCCCAGGGTACCTCAAGACCATGTGTTATCTTACGATAACATTCAACTCACTTTTTTCTAGGCTTATAAAATACAAGTGTTTCATTTAGCAGCTGAAATGACTGTGTTCTGTTTAGATAATATTCTCTCACTGAAAGGTTAGCCTCAATAGAATTTTTTTGATTAAAGTATAAATGTGGTATTTATGAGGGCTAGGATTTGTGTTCCTGGCAGCCCAAGTGTCCTCAAAAGCATTGCAACCCCGTGCTCATTTCACAAGTCCTATAATATTTTGCAGACCACTGTGTCCTCTATACTCAAAGCCTTCTCATAGACTTACAAGTGGCAAGCCTTCACTCTTACACATATTAGAATCTTTCTTTGTGGCATGCACTAAAGACCTCTGTGTGATGAATTGTCATCTCCCTTAACCTCAAAGGTAACTGGCTATAAAATTGTTTTATGTTCCTTGTATTCCTAGTCCTGGTGTAAAAATACTAGCTGTAATTCAGTGTTGGCAATGTGGTATTATTCATAAAGCATTCAAACTGTACTTTCCAGTTTTAGAATGTCATCAGAACTTCCTGATTGAATTACAATCTAGCATTTAGCTGAGTGTCCTTTTTTATGCATGAAAATTACTCACAAGCATTTCCCAACATCTCCAGGGCCTACATGGGAGTTCCAGAGGGAGCAACACTTTGCATAATCCTTCAAAAATATCTTCAGGGACATTCAAGAGCCAAGAATTGGATAAAGCTTTTAAAATCAATGCTGGTTTTAAAAAAAACAAAACATAGCTTACAAAATGAAAATGTGTTGATGATTTTCCAAGGAAAAAGAGGAAGCCTCTGAAAATATGACTCAACTTCACTGGCTAGTTTCCAAAGCAAAATTTCTAAGTTGATGACATGGATTTAGCCCAACTATGTCAGTTTTTGGTGAGGTAGGTGATGGGGTTTTGTTTGTTTATTGCGGAATTTGGAGGTACTTGTTTTGTGGTGTTCTTTGCTAAAAACACTTTAGTGCCACAATCAAAATCCATTCACATATAGATGTTTTCTTATTCACATCTCTATGTTTACTTTCAAGAGATAATAATTTTACAGATGACTTCCCCTATTGTATCAGCTTCTCTAATTCTAGCACCATAATCAACATCTTATTTTACAAGTGCTTTTTCTTGACTCTAGCCTTATTTTTCCTTATGTTCTTTCCATAATTGTATAAATTTCCTTTATAAATAAGAAATTTTTTTTTCATCTATTGTGGCCTTTTCCAACCTTGTCCAATAGCAAATCTGACCAGCCTAGCTGGTGGCGGTATAATTAGTACTAAGTAATATAATGAATTCTCTAAATATAAGCTCTGTTGCTCTGTAATGTGGTGGTGTCACAGAGTATCAGAGAGGACAAATATTTTAGTCCTGATTCTATACCTGTACATATATGATATATAGACATAACCTTGTTTTATGCCTGTAGACCTGCTTTGTTTTTTCAAAAATATATGTTAATAAAAATGTGAGAAGATTTGCTACTTCACTGAATATTTAACACTCCTTTATTACATCAGTTCACTGTCAATAACAGATTTCATTCTGATTCAGGGCGGGCACGAGATGGGGAATGGCAACAATCTGATAAATAAAAAAGGAAAGAATCTCTAAGAATATTTGGATTTCACTGTCATACAATCTTCACCTTCTACCATTTCCTAGGCACTTACTCTTGTTGGTAAATTTGTCCCGTCTAAACTTACTAGATTCATTCTGTTTTATTATTAAAGTCATTTAACACTGCATACTAAAGCTAAATTAAACATGGCCCCAGGATAATTATCTCTATATATACTTACATT
Organism: Cacajao melanocephalus; assembly: GCA_963573385.1. NCBI lineage: Eukaryota > Metazoa > Chordata > Mammalia > Primates > Pitheciidae > Cacajao > Cacajao melanocephalus. The sequence continues at coordinate 67,059 of CAUYLG010039483.1, forward strand.
CATTCACTAGAACACTACTTGCAATCTTGTAATACTAATGCTTTCAAATTCACATCTAAATGCCAATGTTCTCCTCTGACTTTAACATTTTTGGATTGATAATCAGTATAGTGAAGTTACTGTCATTCATAAAATTAAGATATAGGTCATTGGATAATCTTAATAGTAAGACATTTATGTGTAATGTTACACAAGGATGTTTTGTTTTGTTATTGCCAATTAGCAGTTCAAATTAATTGGAAGTTTGCTTTGTGGGGTATAGAATTATGTAGCTTAAACACATTTTCAAAATGACAATACAAGAGAGTCATAATTAGTAAAATTTTATACCCCAAATTTATCTTAATTTAAATACATGTTTAATTATGATGTAAGTGGGCTTCCTTTAAAACAATCCAGAAAATTCTACTTAGACTAACTTTATAATAAACAATGTAACTGCTCTTTTCATATAATTTGGTTCATAAAGCATACCTTAGTAACAGGAATTTTCCAATAATTCTGAATTCTTCCAAAGCACAGGTCTACTAAAATGGCCATACTAAGACCTCTGGTAAGAGAGCACACCAATTCAACTGACTGAATGAAATGCCGAGCAGCATAAAATAAAATTGTTGTGTGTTGCTCCTGAGTTATTCACACATCAGCAAGAAGAGAAATGAGGAGCCTGAATTTTGTGTCCTTTACCACTTGCCCTCTATGTCATAGAACCCCTCATAAGGAAAAATAACATCAATAATGATGATCTTACGCCTTGTCTCTTAAATATTCACAATTCAGCAAAAGCTAAATAAAAAGAGTGGCCTTTATGTCTAGATGTCCTTCCAATATCATTTGAGGAAATCTTTTAAAAGACAACAATCATGATAGAAAATTTGTTTCAAAAAAAGGAAAGGCATGATGAGGAAGGTATTTAATAGAAATCTCAGTAGATGAGCTTTGATATTATCTCCTATTTTGCTACTCCTCTTGGGAAGAACCACCCCTCAAATAGCAATTGAGTTTAAACTCCTCGGAACAAATATTATTTCCCTGGTTACATAGAAAGATCTATTTTCTTCCAATACTTTGTGACTACCTGTCCAGCCAGAATGCCAAACCACCATTCCTTCTAAATTATCTCCTCTCTCCTCTTTTCATTCTGCCAGTTTCACCAGCTTCCTTTCATTACTATTTCCCACTATTTTCACTGCCACTGTAATATGTATGTCTCACTTAGAACCCTCAGCCATCTCCAAACCTTTCAGAGAATGCGCATAGTGGAAACATTATAGGATTAGGAATTAGGGCTCCAAATATCTTGGCTCTAATCAGAGAAGCAATAGAGCATATGTGTTTAAGAGTGAGAGAGCTCAACGAGATTAAATAAATAGATCCTGCTCCCAGCTTTACCACTTATTAGTTATGTGATAGTGGTGAGCTTATTTGACTTCCCTGGGCCACTTGTTTCATCTGTAAAATGGAGATAAAAACAATATATATCTCAAAAGAAAGTTACCAAGATTAACAAGATAAAGCATTTAGAATTCTACCTATTAGCCAAAATGTTGAATACACATCTATTCTTATTAGTGTTTGTGTGTATGTGCGCACATGTGTATACAGCACACACTATAATAGCTGCAACAAACCCTGATGTTTCAGGTTCGTTGTCTGAAAAATGAGAAGATTAGATTGGACCATCACTAAAATTCCTTCTTGCCCTGAAATATCAGGAACATGAGTCTAACACAATCTTTTATCTTTTGAACTCTAAGACTTTAATAGCAATCTGTTATTTAATGTGTATAGCAGGAGATGAAATGGAAGATCATAAAATAAATAGCAAAGCCTCTGAACGTAAGAGACTTAAAATCTTTTGTTTTAAAAAGTAAAGATAATTTTCCATTTTTTTCCCTCAGATATATATCATTTTCTTCCTGTGTTACTTGATAAGGTTTTCAGGAAAATATAAAACACTAAGAAAATTTATTTACAGGATAAATGTTATAATAAATTATGAAATAATATAAAGTCACATGATATGTTGTTTACCAACTAGATAAATTTAAAAATTGAATAAATAACATTTATGGTGAAAATACAATAAATTACACTTTTATTCGCATTCAATTAATATTTACTGAGCGTCTTCTATTTGCTGAGCATACCAGTAAATTAGAAAAGGCTTCAATGTAAACATTTAGAGAGGAAAGGAGACAGGAAATGGCTTGCTACCTCAGGACAAAACTGGCCTGAGGGAGACAGAAGTGCTACCTCAGAGGGAGATCAATCAATCTGGAATTGAGAGAAAAATAATTGTGGTAAAGAAGTGAGCAAAGCTTTGTTTTAAAAATCAAGATATCATTTTTATTACTATTATTATTAAAATCAAAGGCCTAAACCTCAAAATATAAAAGGCTTAAAGACATCTGGTTCCCTAAACCCACAAACTGTCTCATAGAACATGGGATAATTTAGCTATTAAAAAGTTCTCATTATTTGAGACAAGATAAAACCGAGATGTGCTCTAGCCAGGATTTAGAAAATATGTCAAGGAAAATCCAAATGGGGACAAAAATGAGACCTTGGAATCAGAGTTGCCGAAACATTTAGAGAATTAGATTTCCCCTTCTTTTTAATGAAATAAAAAATTATTCTTTAAAGATGTTTTTATAATTTTTAAAATTTCAACTACATTAAAAAATGTTATGTAAATGCAAGTTAATTATGTTACTTTTAAAGATAAATTTTAAGTGAAAGTATTGAACTAGATGATCTCTAAGAAATTTTGTATTAGTCCATTTTCATACTGCTATAAAGAGCTACCTGAGACTGGGTAATTTATAAGAAAAAGAGGTTTAATTGCTTCAGAGTTCATATGGCTGGAGAGGCCTCAGGAAAATTATAATCATGGCAGAAGGTGAAGAGGAAGTAAGGTATATCTTACATGGTAGCAGGAGAGACAGAGAGAGTGAGGTGGGAAGTGCCAGACTTTAAAACCATCAGCTCTCATGAGAACTCACTGACTATCATGAGAACATCAAGGGAGAAATCCATCCCCATGATCCAGTTATCTCTCACCAGGCGCCTCCTCCAACATGTGGGGATTACAATTCAAAATAACATTTGGAGTGGGGACACAGAGCCAAACCATATCATTCTGTCCCTGGTCCCCCCATCATCTCATGTCCTTTTCACATTTCAAAACCAATCATGCCTTCCCAACAGTACCCCAAAGTTTTAACTCATTAGCATTAACTCAAAAGTCCAAGTTTAAAGTTTCATCTGAGACAAGGCAAGGCTTTTCCACCTATGAGCTTGTAAAATCAAAAACAAGTTAGTTATGTCCAAGACACAGTGAAAGTACAGGCATTGGATAAATGTTCTTATTCCAAATGGGAGAAAATGTCAAAAACAAAGAGGCCACAGGCCCTATGCAAGTCTGAAGTCCAGTGGGGCAGTCATTAGATCGTAAAGCTCCAAATTGATCTTCTTTGGCTCCATGTATCACATTCAGGATACACTGATGCAGGTGGTGGGCTCCTACAGCCTCAGGCAGCTCCACTTCTGTGACTCTGCAGAGTATATACCCTGCAGCTGCTTTCACTACCTGGCATTGAGTGCCTGTGGCTTTTCCAGGTGCACAGTGCAAGCTGTTGGTCAATCTACCATTCTAGGATCTGGAGGATGGTGGCCCTCTTCTCACAGCTCACCTACGCAGCATTGCTTTCTGCATTAACCTCCCCTCTGCATTGCCCTAGTAGAAGTTCTCCACAAGGGTTCCACCCCTGCAGCTTGGACATCTAGGTGTTTCCATACATCCTTTGAAATCTAAGCAGAGGCTCCTAAAGCTCAACTCTTGTCTTCTGCACAACCGCAAGCCCAACACTATGTGGAAACTGCCCAGGCTTGGGGTTTGCACCTTCTGAAGCAAAAGCCCAAGCTGCACCTTGGCCCCTTTTGGCCACAGCTGGAGCTGGAGCAGACAGGACGCAGGGCATATGCTCTGAGGTTGCACAGAGCAGCAGTGCCCTGGGCCTGGCCCACAGAACCATTTTTTCCTCCTATGCTCCATACTCCAGGAGGGTATGCCATGTAGATCTCTGAAATGTCCTGGAGACATTTTCCCCATTGTCTTGGCTATTAACATTTGGCTTCTCTTTACTTATGCAAATTCCTACAGCAAGCAGCTTAAATTTCTCCCCAGAGAATGGGTTTTTCTTTTTTATCACAGAGTCAGGCTGTATTTTTTCCAAACTTTTATTTTCTACTTCCCTTTTTAACATAAATTCTAATTTCTTTGTGAACCCACATGACCGTATGCAATTCTCTGTGAACCCACATGACTGTATGCTTTCAGAAAAAGCCAGGTCACTTCTTGAAGGCTTTGCTGCTTAGAAATTTCTTCTGCCAGATACCCTAAATCATCTCTTTCAATTCAAATTTCCATCTCTAGGATCTCTAGGGCAGGGGAAAAATGCTGCTAATCTTTTTGCTGAAGCATAGCAAGAGTAACCTTTGCTCCAGTTCCCAGTAAGTTCCTCATCTTCTTCTGAGACCACCTCAGCCTTGGCTTCATTGTTCATATAACTATCAACATTTTGGTCACAATCATTCAACAAGTCTCTAGGAAGCTCCAGACTTTCCTACATCTTCCTGTCTTCTTCTGAGCCCTGCCCAAACTGTTCCATATATGTCCTTTGCCTGCTTCTCAGTTCTGAAGTTGCTTCCACATTTTCAGATATCTTTACCACTGCCTGCTTCCCAGTTCCAAAGTTGTTTCCACAATTTCAGGTATCTTTATAGCAGTGTCCGAAACTCCCAGTACCAATTTTTCTGTGTTAGTCCTTTTTCACACTGCTGTGAAGAACTACCTGAGAGTGGGTAATTTATAAAGAAAATATCTTTAATTGCCTCACAGTTCCACATGGCAGGGGAGGCCTCAGGAAACTTACAATCATGGTGGAAGATGAAGGGGAAACAAGGCACATCTTACTTAGTAGCAGGAGAGAGTGAGGGAGAAATACTACACTTTAAAACCATAAGTTCTCACGAGAACTCACTTACTATCATGAGAACAGCAAGGGAGAAATCCACCCCCTGATCCAATCATCTCCCACCAGGCCTCTCCTCTGACATGTGAGGATTACAATTCAAGATGAGATTTGGGTGGGAACACAGAACCAAACCATATCACTTTCTATTTCTAAAATTACATACATTTATTTATTTAGTAATAGAATAATAATACAAAAATACTAAAACAGTAATAGGACAACATTTTCAAATATGGCATTTCTCCTACAAAGGAAACTTTAAAAGGCTGTATTCAAGACAGCAAATCAAATGCCTGTTGCTAAGAGAATCTGAGAATACTTGTCATTCTGTCTTTGACATAGACAAGAAAATTATTTCACATCTAAGTTAATCAAGTAAGTCTCCAAGATAATTTGTGCTTGAAAAAAAATGCAGGATGGGTATGTGAGTGTGTGTAGAGGAAGCAATATTGAAAAATTAATTTTTGTTTTTTTTAAATGAAAATAGATCTTAATTAAGCTGAATTCAATAAGAATCAAATGTAGTTTTACTCTTTCTTAATGAACTTTCCAAAATTTAGGGAAGAGATGTACAATTAAAAGAAGTTATTTATCTTTAAAGAAGGTAACTATGATTTGAAGTCAAAATTTCTGATTGGTTTAGAGCAGTCTTTTTGAAAAGCAGAAGCTTTTTAACTGCTGAAAAAACTGTCATTTTCTGTTTTGAATCCTACTTGGTATTGTATTACTCTTGATATTGTATTACTTCAATAATATTCCTAGAGAGGCCTTAATTACTTAATTCTGTTATGCTTCCCAAATATATCATAGAAATTAGACAATGGTTGAATTTATGTCATGTGAACGCTTATTTTCTACATGGGTAGAAGATAGGAAACAATTGAATTGATATTTTATTATAAGTGTGCAGTGGCTAATGCACAATAATACGGATTCTGGAGACTTAGGATTAGGTTCTGGCCTTGATACCAGAATCATTCACTGAATCATCAAGTATTTAAAAAATATCTATTAATATTATCTATTATGTGTCCTTGCTCCTATGGAGTTTTCAATCTCTGAGAGACAGAAATGAGGGGACAACAGACAATAAATAAATACATAATATAAATTGCAACAAGTAAAGTGAAGGAAATAGTAATGCATAAGAAAGAGTAACAGGAAGAGGAACTCTTACGGAGTAGTGAAAAAGTGGTACCATAGAAGTGATGATACTTGGTTGAAATCTAATATATAAAATGGAGCTAGCCTTCCAAATAGCGCAAAAATAGCTCCAGGCAGAGGAAACCGCATCTATAGTAGCCCTGAGACAAGATAGAGTTTGGCACTTTGAAACAATTAGAGAAGAGTATGCATCATATACACTGCATAGAAAATATCTTGTCTAAGACTAATAAATTGTTCAGAGTCTAAAGAAATAATCTACACGAGCTACTATAGAGTTGATTCAGAGCTCAATGGACTGTGATTGTTTCTATGAACCCTCTGAGGGCAAGGTACTCTATGTTGAGATGATTTTGGCCAAGTCTAAAATATGGTCATCTGTCACTTAACATCATGAATCACTTCTGAGAAATGTGTCATTGGGGGATTCCATCATTGTGTGAATGCCATAGGGTATATTTACAAAGACCTAGATGAAATAGCCTACTACCCACCTAGGCTAACATGGTATAGCCCAGGGTTCCCCAACCCCCAGGTCACAGATGGTACTAGTCTGTGGCCTGTTAGGAACTGAGCTGCACATCAGGAGGTGAGCAGCAGGCAAGCCAGTAAAGCTTCATCTGTGTTTATACCTGTTCCCCATTTCTCACATTACCACCTGAGGTCTGCCCCCTGTCAGATTGGCAGTGGCATTAGATTCTCTTAGGAGTGCAAAGCCTATTGTGAACTGCACATGCAGGGGATCTAGGTTGTGTGCTTCTTATGCGAATCTAATGCCTGATGATCTGTCACTGTTTCCCATCAGCCCCAGATGGGACCCTCTGCTTGCAAGAAAATAAGCTCAAGGTTCCCACTGATTCTACTTGATTATGAGTTGTATAATTATTTCATTATATATTACAATGTAGTAATAGAAATGAAATGCAATATGAATGTAATGTACTTGAATCATCCCCAAATCATTCCCCTCCCCCAGTCCATGGAAAAATTTTCTCCCACAAAACCAAAAAGGTTGGGGACCACTGGTATACTCCATTGATCCTAGGCAAACCTATTCAGCATGTTGCTGTACTGAACACTGTAGGTAATTGGAACACAGTGGTAAGTATTTGTGTATCTAAACATAGAAAAGGTAAAGTAAAAACAAAGTAGTATAATATTATGGGACCACCATTGTATACCTGGTCCACATTTGACCAAAATGTTATCATGCAGTGTATGATTGTAAAATTAACAAAGTAATGAGTTAATTTGTATCTGAATTTTAAAATGACTGTTCAAGTAATCTGGATTTTTAAAAAGTCAACTGTCATCATTCATATTTAGTCTTCTAAAGACATTCAATTATGCATTAATGTGTTGACAGTACCTAGAAATACTTGAAATTTAATTATTTTTAAATAAAACTTTATTCTCTAAAATAAAATCTATCATGTGATGAGATGTATGTGAAATTTTTCGGTAGTTATATCACTAATTAATATGATCTGTGGCGAAATAACCTGATGACATATATACAACTTGCTAAAAATATGTACAAGTCAAATGTCTATGATAGCTGACTGAAGTCAATTTTGGGGGGGGTGTGTGTGTGTGTGTCTGTGGTTTGTTGCTTTTTTATTTATTTATTTTTTTAGACAGGGTTTCGCTCTTGATACCCAGGCTGGAGTGCAATGGCGTGATCTCAGCTCAACGCAACCTCCACCTCCCAATTCAAGGGATTTTCCAGCCTCAGCTTCCCTAGCAGCTCAGATTACAGGCATGCGCCACCACCCCCAGCTAATTTTGTATATTTAGTAGAGATGGGGTTTCTCCATGTTGGTCAGGCTGGTCTCAAACTCCTGACCTCAGGTGATCTGCCTGCCTTTCCTCCCAAAGTGCTGGGATTACAGGCATGAGCCACTGCGCCCAGCCTGAAGTCAGTTTTAATAATATGATAGCTGTTTTCCAATCCAAAAAAAAGTATCCTTTACTTACTACAAATAAGTTCAGGATTTATACAATAATTTAGAGAGTAATGATTTTTAAAAAACATAAATTCATGTGTATGAGGAGATGGGGAGTCAGAAAGCTAACCCTGGCAAATGAGCTATGGGGGGAAGTCCCCTGGAGCTTCTGGGTACAGTTTCTCTACTCTGAAAAGGACATACATGAAAAAGATAGATCCTTTTCAGCAGGAAATTGTTGTGACTGGTTGTGATACCATCTTGCCACCATCACTTAAATAGCTTGAGGTCAAAGTTGATATGCTAAGGATTAAATAATTTTGAGACAGCAAGAATCTGTGATCTCAGTGATATCACTGAGATGTGAATTAACCAATCCAGGAAACTCTAGGTTTCATAATACATTTCCTTATTGTTTATGTGAATTGAAGCTTTCCTGCTACAATTGCAGGATGAAAATGAATTGAATACATGGAAGAGGGGAGCAGTATAGGTATAAGAAGCAAGATGTATAAAATCAAAAGGGTGAGATAAAATATTGGGTAAAAATAAATGAATGAGTGCACTTTTGATTTCCTAAGGCACCTCCTGGCTCCTGATGCTTTATTTTTCCTGAAACCATACAGAGCTGTCTTGGGAAAATGTGTAGGTAAGTCTCACAGAGTTTAACAAACTCATACACCTGTGCATACATACACACACATGCACACACACACAGTATTATGCAAGTTTTTGGTAACATCACAGGATCTGCAGAAAAATATCAAGCTGTGTGGGAACATCAGTTGCTTGTTTCTAAAGATAGGTTATTTTGTCTTAGAAAGAGAGACTTGATTCTAATACATTTTTTATGATCACAACAAGTGGAGAGAATATGGGGTTTTCATTTCTTCCATTTTTTATTCTACCTTTTGTTCTATTTGGTGATACCCTGAGAAGCAGTGGAATTTATTTTAGTGACTTCAAGGTGTTAAAAAGTATCCTGAAATAGCCTATGGCTGACTGAACACAATGGGTACGTTACTTGTTTTAATGAAAACAGGGATGTTCCAGGCCCTGCAGTTCATCTCTCTGTGGAGAGGATTTTGGCCTGCTTTGCTCTTTTGCCTTATCCCTGAAGTATCACATTTCAAAACGCGATGAGGAGGTTGGTATGCCAATCCAAATTTTTTCTCTCAAAATGCACATCATGTGTAACATTCCAAAGGTCATTCTCTAGACTTTGTGATTTTAAATTACAATAACAGGAAAATGAAATGAAAGCATGTAGCCTGTTAAAACCATAGTAGCATAACAGAAATGTTTTCTGAGAACATCCAGAAAGTTTTATTCAAGAAGGCATTTATTTATTGAATATCCACTATTTGCCCAGTGGCTATCACAGTATCTGGCACAAAGGAGGCACTCAATAAACATTAGTAGAATGAACGCATGATTGAATTAATGAATAAATGAAGATTAAAAAATGAAAAGGACACAGTTCCTTACCACAGAGATTATAGTCTAATAAGGGAGATATACACTGCTATAACTATGAGGCAAGGTAATAAATTCTATAAAGGAAATACAACATGCTAAGAAAGCACATAAAATGTTACTAAATATACATAGATAAGACTAAGGAAGCTCCATAAAGGCAAAGATAAAGATATATTGCTAGAACAAGCTTAGAATTAAGGAAGGGTCATGTTCTTAATCTTTGGGAAAGTAGGAAAAAGGTATTACGATCATTGCTTTTATCTATTCAGCATTTCTTATCCCTTTCTTTGGTAACAAATTCTACCCCCTAGGCTTCCTTACCACAGTGTTATCATATTAAACAAACCAGGTCAATCATGGTAATCCATCTATTTGGGAACAGGGTTAGGCAAATGTCCAAAGTTAGGAGGAACAGAGATTTTTCCTTGGAATTTTCTAACTGAAGGTGGGAAGGTAGTACCCTTTCTTTATCTGGTTACAAAGCCCTTCATATAAAAGCCCAGAAGTGACAAAAACTATGACCTTGTCATGTGAAGAGTCCTGAATGCATTAGACAAAAAGACAAAATACAGAGAAATTAAAGAATTACTATTGAATCATTTAGTTCCCTGATTCCAGACATATTCAGTGCCATTTTTGCCCTTTACAATTAGTTAATAAAGATCCTTATTTGTTTAAGCTACTTTGCAGAATTCTGGCCTCTGAAACTAAAAGAACAATGACATACATAAAGAATGCCAGATGATTTCAAACATTTGGCTGTGTCTGATGACTTTTCTCCACAATTAAAAGTAGATGGTGTTCAACTTTTACATGTCCAAGCCAGATATCAAACAATAAAAATGTACAATTATATACCAGTGAATAAATATGTATCATCAATATATGTGTAATCTAACAATATAGCCTGAAAATATAATATGCAAAAACCAACAGAATTGCAAGAAGAAATAGATATATCAGCAACAAACAGAAAATCTATTAGAGAAGAAATAGATTAGCCATGGGAAAAGACTAATTAGATTTTACAATGGAATTATCAGCCACAGTAGAGACTGAAAAGACAATGTAATAATATCTTCAAAATCCTGAGAAAAAAGAGATAGCATTTAATCAAAAAATCTATACCTAGCTAAACTGTCATCCATGAATAAAGATGTATTTTCAGATATGTAATGACTTACAGAACATAAAACAAACCATCTCAATAAGGATGTCAGCAAGTTGACACAATAGGAGGCACAGGATTCTCCCTCCACCTAGAGACACACTAAATAAAAAGCTACACACAGATCAATTTCCTCTGAGAAAAATCCAGAAGGTAGTTTATAGACTCCTGTACATAAAGTGACTGAGAAAATTCTCACTTCAAAGCAGCATCTACCTGAGTGCCTGTAATTTAATTAGCTTGTACCGAAAGCTAATGAGGTAAGCAATCTGTAGTCCTCTGGGAGCTTAAAGGGGAATGTGGGCAATTCCTATGGCTTCTCTCTCTGCTATGGTTTGAATGTTTGTCCTCTCCAAAATTCACATTGAAGTTAACAAGTGAAACCTTTGAGAGATGATTAGGTCACCAGGGCAATGCCATTATCAAAGGGTGAGTGTGGCTGCATTTTCTCTTTGCCCATCCGTTTTCTGCCATGTGATGACATAACAGGAAGTCCCTTTTGTGCTACAAACAATCCAATTACACTCGTTTACCTATTTTAAAATGTACACTTATATATTATTAACTATAGTCACCTGATTGCGTGATCAAATACTAGATCGTATTCATTTCTTCTATATTTTGGTAATCCCTATCAAATTTTTAAAAGCAACTTTCACAGAAATGGAATCCTAAAATTTGTACAGAACCACAAACGACCCCAAATAGCCCAATCTTGAGAAAGAAGAACAAAGTTGACAGCATCACACATTCTGATTTCAAATTATACTACAAAGATATCATAATCAAAACAAAATGATACTAGCATAAACTGAGACACACAGACCAGTGGAACAGAATAGAGAGCCCAGAAAGAAACCCACAAATAAACTTTCAAATAATAATTGACAAGGGTACCAAGAACAGACAATAGGGAAAGGACAATATCTTCAATAAATGTTGTTGGGAAAACTGGATATCCACATGCAAAAAATAATAATAATAAAAAAATGGAATTGGACCCTTATCTTACAATATACACAAAAATCAACTCAAAATGGATTAAAGACTTTAACATGAGACTTGAAACTGTAAAACTACTAAGAGAAAATGTAGGGAACAAGCTCAATGATGTTGGTCTTGATGAAGATTTTTTTTTTGATATGACATGAAAAGCACACAGGCAATAAAAACAAAACAAAATAAATTTTTTTAAAAAAAGTGGGACTACATTGAGCTAAAAAAAACCTTCTGCAAAGCATAGGAAACAATAAGATGAAAAGGCAACCTATGAAATGGAAGAAAATATTTCTAAACCATGTATCTACTAAGGGGTTAATAATTAAAATATATAAGAAACTCATATAACTCAATAGCAAAAATGCAAATAGCCCAATTAAAAATATAGGCAAAGGATTTAAATAAAAAATTTTCTAAGTAAGACATAGAGATTGCCAGTAAGTATATAAAAAGATGGTCAAAATTGCTAACCATCAGGGAAATGCACATCAAAAGTACAATGAGATGTCACTTCACACCTATTAGAATGGTTATAATCAAAAAGACAAAAAACAGGTGTTTATGAGAATGTGAAGAAAAGGGAACTCCTGCACATTATCAATAAGAATGTAATTTGGTATAGCCATTATGGGAAACAGTAATGGAAGCTCCTGAAAAAATTAAAGAAAGTACTACTATATATATGATGCAGCAATCCCACTTCTGAGTACACATCCAATGAAAATGATATCAATATGTCAATGACATATCTGTGCTCCCATGTTCATTGCAGCATTACTCAATGATATTCAAAATACGGAAACAACCTAAGTGTCTATAGACAGATGAATAAAAATAAAAATTGGTGTGTGTGTGTGTGTGTGTGTGTGTGTGTATTACTCAAACTTTTAAAAAGAAGGAAATCCTGCCATTTGTTACAATGTAGATTAAGTTGAAGGACATCACATTAAGTGAAACAAATCAGACACAGAAAGTTGCTGCATAATCTCACTTGATTGTGGAATCTTTTATAAAAATGTCAAATTCATAGAAAAAGAGAGTACAATGACGCTTTCCAGGGGTGTGGAGACAGCAGTGGGTGGAGATGTTGGGCAAATGGAACAAAGTTTCAGTTATGTGGAATAAGTAAGTTGTAGAGATATAATATACAGCATGAGGACTATAGTTAATAGTACTGTAATAGTACTGTAAATATGTGAAATTTGCTAAGAGATTAGATCTTAGGTGTTCTTACTATGCACATACACACAATGGTAACTCTGTGAAGAGATGGATATGTTAATTCTATATTCAGTTTGACTGTAGTAATCAGTTTCTTTTTTATTTTATTTTATTTCATTATTTATTTATTTTATTGCATTTTAGGTTTTGGGATACATGTGAAGAACATGCAAGATTGTTGCATAGGTACACACATGGCAGTGTGATTTGCTGCCTTCCTCCCCATCACCTATATCTGGCATTTCTCCCCATGTTATCTCTCCCTAACTCCCCACCCCCACTGTCTCTCCCCTATTTCCCCCCAACAGACCCCAGTGTGTGATGCTCCCCTCCCTGTGTCCATGTATTCTCATTGTTCAACACCCACCTATGAGTGAGAACATGCGGTGTTTGATTTTCTGTTCTTGTGTCAGTTTGCTGAGAATGATGGTTTCCAGGTTCGTCCATGTCCTTACAAAGGACACAAACTCATCGTTTTTTATGGCTGCATAGTATTACATGGTGTATATGTACCACATTTTCCCTATCCAGTCTATCATCAATGGGCATTTGGGTTGGTTCCAGGTCTTTGCGATTGTAAACAGTGCTGCAATGAACATTCGTGTGCATGTGTCCTTATAATAGAACGATTTATACTCCTTTGGATATATACCCAGTAATGGGATTGCTGGGTCAAATGGAATTTCGATTTCTAGGTCCTTGAGGAATCGCCACACTGTCTTCCACAATGTTTGCACTAATTTACACTCCCATCAACAGTGTAAAAGTGTTCCTATTTCTCCACATCCTCTCCAGCATCTGTTGTCTCCTGATTTTTTAATGATCACCATTCCAATTGGCATGAGATGGTATCTCAACGTAGTTTTGATTTGCATTTCTCTAATGACCAGTGATGATGAGCATTTATTCATATGTTTGTTGGACTCATGTATGGCTTCTTTTGTAAAGTGTCTGTTCATATCTTTCGCCCACTTTTGAATGGGCTTGTTTGTTTTTTTCTTGTAGATCTGTTTTAGTTCTTTGTAGATTCTGGATATTAGCCCTTTGTCAGATGGGTAGGTTGCAAAAATTTTTTCCCCTTCTGTTGGTTGCCAATTCACTCTAATAACTGTTTCTTTTGCTGTGCAGAAGCTGTGGAGTTTGATTAGGTCCCATTTGTCTATTTTGGCTTTTGTTGCCAATGCTTTTGGTGTTTTGGTCATGAAGTCCTTGCCTATGCCTATGTCCTGAATGGTTTTGCCTAGATTT
>CAUYLG010039485.1:0-109323 GCA_963573385.1 Cacajao melanocephalus
TCATCTTAGTGGCTTTATCTACCTGTGGTCTTTGCAGTTGGTGACTTTCGGATGGGGTCTCTGAGTGGACATCCTTCTTGTAGATATTGAAGTTATTTCTTTCTGTTTCTCAGTTTTCCTTCTAACAGTCAGGCCCCTCTGCTGCAGGAGTGCTGGAGGTCCACTCCAGACTCTGCTTGCCTGGGGATAACCCGCGGGGGCTACAGAACAGTAAGGGTTGCTTCTGGTTATACACCAATAACAGACTAGCAGAGAGCCAAATCATGAGTGAACTACCATTCACAATTGCTACAAAGAGAATGAAATACCTAGGAATACAACTAACGAAGGATGTAAAGGACTTCTTCAAGGAGAGCTACAAACCACTACTCAAGGAAATGAGAGAGGACACAAACAAATAGAGAAACATTCCATGCTTATGGTTAGGAAGAATCAGTATCATGAAAATGGCTATACTGCCCAAAGTAATTTATAGATTCAACATTATCCCCATCAGGCTACAGAAGACCTTCTTCACAGAACTGGAAAAAACCACCTTAAACTTCATATGGAACCCAAAGAGAGCCTGCATAGCCAAGACAATCCTAAGCAAAAAGAACAAAGCTGGAGGCATCACGCTACCTGATTTCAAACTGTACTGCAAAGCTACAGTAATAAAAACAGCATGGTACTGGTACCAAAACAGAGACATAGACCAATGGAACAGAACAGAGGCATTGGCGGCAATGCCATACATCTACAACCATCTGCTGTTTGACAAACCTGACAAAAACAAGCAATAGGGAAAGGATTCCCTGTTTAATAAATGGTGTTGGGAACACTGGCTGGCAGTGTGCAGAAAGCAGAAACTGGACCCCTTCCTGGCACCTTACACTGAAATTAACTCCAGGTGGATTAAAGACTTAAACATAAGACCTAACACCATAAAAATCCAAGAAGAAAACCAGGCAAAACCATTCAGGACATGGGCATAGGCAAGGACTTCATGACTAAAACAGCAAAAGCATTGGCAACAAAAGCCAAAATAGACAAATGGGACCTAATTAAACTCCAGAGCTTCTGCATAGCAAAATAAACAATCATTAGAGTGAACCAGCAACCAACAGAATGGGAAAAATTTTTTGCAATCTACCCATCTGATAAAGGGCTAATATCCAGAATCTACAAAGAACTAAAACAGATTTACAAGAAAGAAACAAACAAACCCATCCAAAAGTGGGCAAAGTATATGAACAGACACTTTTTCAAAAGAAGACATATATGAGGCCAACAAACAAAAGAAAAAATGCTCGTCATCACTGGTAATTAGAGAAATGCAAATCAAAACCACATTGAGATACCACCTCACACCAGTTAGAATGATGATCATAAAAAAATCTGGAGACACCAGATGCTGGAGAGGATATAGAGAAATAGTACCACTTTTATACGGTTGGTGGAGTGTAAACTAGTTCAACCACTGTGGAAAACAGTGTGGCACTTCCTCAAGGACCTAGAAATAGAAATTCCATTTGACCCAGCAATCCCATTACTGGGTATATACCCAAAGGATTATAAATCATTCTATTATGAAGACACATGCACATGTATGTTCATAGCAGCACAAAGTCCCACAATAGGCTATCTGCAAGCTGAGGGGCAAGGAAGCCAGTCTGAGTCCAAAAGCTGAAGAACTTGAAGTTCAATGTTCGAGTGCAGGAAGCATCCAGCTTGGTAGAAAGATGTAGGCTAAGAGGCTAAGCCAGTCTAGTCTTTTTACCTTCTTCTGCCTGCTTTTATTCTGGCCATGCTGGCAGCTGATTAGATTGTCCTCACCCAAATTAAGTATGGGTCTGCATTTCCCAGTTCACTGACTTAAAGATTAATCCCCTGGGGCAATATCCTCATAGACACATCCAGGAACAAATGCTTTGCATCCTTCAATCCAATCAAATTGACACTCAATATTAGCCATCACAGCCATATTAATGGGGTGTTAATAAATACTGTTAATTGGGGCAGAAGGTGGCTGTTAGTTTTCTATAATGATGCTCTTTCTATACTAATTCTCTCTCTTTCCCTAGAAATAGAGTTGGGGTTGTATATGAGGTACAAGCCTGCCATGTAGAGGACAGAAAGGAAATAAATCATTGTCTATGTTAATGACATCCTTACTAAGTGCTAGGCATTAGATTTGTCTTCTAAAATTATTTCAAATATTTCTCTTTTTAAAGTTCATAACAGTACTGGAAGAAGATCTTGTTAGACCAAATTTAATTTATAAAATTGATGATTAGAGAAGAAAATTCACAGGCCTAATATTAAATGTATTAGTCCGTTTTAATGCAGCTGATAAAGACATATCCAACACTGAGCAATTTACAAAAGAGAGAGGTTTATTAGACTTAAAGTTCCACATGGCTGGGGAGGCCTCACAATCATGGTGTAAGGCAAGGAGGAGAAAGTCACATATTGCAGCTATGGCTGCAGGCAAAGAGAAAGCTTGTGCAGGAAAACACCAATTTTTAAAATCATCAGATTTCATGAGACCCATTCACTATTACAAGAACAGCACAGGAAAGACCTGCCCCAAATGATTCAATCATCTCCCAGTGGATCCCTTCCACAACACATAGGAATTATAGGAGCTACAAGATCAGATTCAGGTGGAGACACAGAGCCAAACCATGTAATTCTGCCCCCAGCCCCTCCCAAATCTATATCTTCACATTTCAAAACCAATCATGCCTCCCCAACAGTCCCCTAAAGTCTCAACTCATTTCAGCCTTAACTCAAAAGTCCACAGTCCAAAGTCTTACCTGAGACAGAGCAATTCCCTTCTGCCTATGAGCAAGTAAAATCTAAAGCAAGTTAGTTACTTCCTAGATACAATGGGGATACAGGCGTTGGATAAATACAGCCATTCCAAATGGGAGAAATTGGCCAAAACAAAGTGTCTACAGGCCTCATGCAAATCCAAAATCGAGCAGGGAAGTCAAATCTTAAAGTTCCAAAATAATCTTCTTTGACTCCACATCTCACATCTAGGTCACACTGATGCAAGTGGTAGATTCCCATAGTCTTGGGCAGCTCTGTCCCTGTGGCTTTGCAGGGTACAGCCTCCCTCCTGGCTGCTTACATTGGCTGGCATTGAGTGTTTGCAGTTTTTCCAGGTGCACAGTGCAAGCTGTTGATGGATCTACCATTCTGGGATCTAGAGTATGGTGGCCTTCTCACAGATCCACTAGGTGGTTCCCCAGTAGGGACTCTGTGTGGAGACTTCTACTCCACATTTCCCTTCTGCTCTGCCCTAGCAGAGGTTCTCCATGAGGACCCCACCCCTAGAGCAAACTTCTGCCTGGGCATCCAGCATTTCCATTCATCTTCTGAAATATAGACGGAGGTTCCCAACCCTAAATTATTGACTTCTGTGCACTCACAGGCTCAACGCCATGTGGAAGCTGCCAAGGCTTGAGGCTTGCATTCTCTAAAGCCACAGCCTGAGCTCTACGTTGACCCCTTTCAGCCATGGCAAGAGTTGCTGGGATGAATGGAGTAGCTGGGCCCAGCCCATGAAACCACTTTTCCCGCCTAGGCTTCCAGGCCAGTGATGGGACAGGCTGCCACAAATGTCTGACATGCCCTGAAGACATTTTCCCCATTATCTTGCCAATTAACATTTGGCTCCTTGTTACTTATGCAAATTTCTACAGCTGGCTTGAATTCTTCCTCAGAAATGGGAATTTTTTTTTTTCTATTGCATTGTCGGGCTGCAAATTTTCCAAACTTTATTCTCTATTTCCCTTTTGAAACTGAATCCCTTTTACAGCACACAAGTTACCTCTTGAATGCTTTGCTGCTTAGAAATTTCTTCCACCAGATACCCTAAATCATCTCTCTTAAGTTAAAGTTCCACAAATCTCTAGGGCAGGGGCAAAATGTGCCACCAGTCTGTTCGCTAAAAATAACCAAGAATCACTTTTGCTCCAGTTCCCAACAAGTTTCTCACCTCCATGTGAGACCATGTCAGCCTGGATTTCATTGTCCATATCATTATCAGCATTTTGGTCAAAGCCATTCAACAATTCTCTAGGGAGTTCCAAACTTTCCCACATTTTCATCTTCTTCTGGGCCCTTCAAACTGTTCCAACCTCTGCCTGTCACCCAGTTCCAAAGTCACTTTCACGTTTTGGGATATCTTTTTAGCAATGCCGCACTCTACTGGTACCAATTTTGGATTTTGGAGTAGCATGGGGCCTGTAGCCCCTTTGTTTTGGTCAATTTCTCCCATTTGGAATGGCTGTGTTTATGTAATACCTGTGCCCCCATTTTATTTAGGAAGTAACTAACTTGCTTTTGATTTTACAGGCTCATAGGCAGAAGGGACTTGTGTTGCCTCAGATGAGATTTTGGACTGGGATGCTACTTGTGCAATAATGTCCATTGTTCATTAAGACATCATTTGAACCTCTGTCAGAAATCATTATGTAGTAAAGTACAATAACTTATATTCTCTACAACTTTTCTTTTAGTTTCTCTTCTTAATGCAGGATCAGTGAATTTAGTATTCATAATAATTTGCCCCTCCTTAAAATTTCTCTTTTTTCCCCAAAATTTCTAGGCCTTCTAACCAAAATCCCCATTTGATTAGAACTGCTAGTATCAGCTAGAAATTGATTAAAAAAATACACACCAGAGTGAGAGGTTCATATTTTCTAAGGTATCTGCATTTATGCAAATAAAACATACAAATGTTATTGATCTTATTTTATTGATTGGACTGACAAAAAGATTCTACTGATTGGCCATACAAGATTATGGAGAGGGCCACAGTTAAAATTCAGAAAAACATTATCTTCCAAAGAGTTAAATCTGCATTTTCAGAGATCTACCAACATAAAATTCTGAATCTTGTCTCTTTAAGATGTACAAAAATTATCAGAAAAGTCCCAGACCCAGAGAGATTTGTATTATGCATTAGACTGACATTAAACTGTGACCCACAGGGTAAACTGTATAGCAGCACTACCTGATATTGCGGATGATAATAAAGTCAGAAGAACAGTAAATAAAAAAGGACTATGTAGTCAGACACAGAAGTTGGATCACTTAAGTAACTGGGCTAAAAGATGGCAAATGACAGAAATCAATGCAGATAAATGTAGAATACTGAATCTTGAGAAAGAAGAAAAAGAGGCAATGTTGGCAAAAATAAAAAAAAAATACTGCAGCATATTGCTTGAAGAACAGATTTGGGAGTTATGGAAAAATTCTCTAAAGTGTGTGGTGCATTGTGTAACTCTCCGAAGATGAAGGCAAAAATAACAGTGACACACGTTTGCCCCTGAAATACAATATAAATCACGGAGAAAGGGAAAGGTTTTCAGACAATCTCCAAGGAAGTAACTGAATCTCTGGAGTCCATTGCTAATATTATTAGCCAGGTCTATGCATGGAAAAGCATGGGAAGCAGACAAGACATCATAGACAATTTTAATGGCCCAGAAAATTGGAATTTAACTTTCTTTCACCACTTTTGTCAAAACAGTTTTATGAATTCCTTGTAGGCAGTGAACCAGGTATCATGTTAAATAGCTTGGATATCTGTCAATAACTTTATTGTTAAAAAGAATCAACATTTTAATATAAAACCAATCTTCTTATCCAATACATTCTTCTCAAAATAATGAGAAAAGCACTGTTTTAAAAATAATTCCCATTGACAAATGCTGATTTTTTCCCTCTCATTTATTCCCTCTTTTCTTCTTTCTTTTCTTTCTAATAGCAGTTGATAGAAAAATGCGTTTTTTTCTTTTCCCTAACTCTACGTCCTTACTTAAAAAGCGTACTTCCCTTAATTTTTCTTTCCTATATTATTAAATTCTTCAGTATCTTTGCCATATTGAACATACAATTAACATTTTTGTGATTGTAAAATAAATTTTACAAGGTCAATAAACAGTAATAGTCTTATAAAAATTATTTTATGCTGACTGTATGCCAGGCATTATTTTAAATACTTTATTTTAAATTTTTGTCACAATTTTATAAGATAAATCCTATAACTACCATATCTGTGAAGAAGAAAACTGAAAATAAGTGGTAGAGATGATATTCCTGAACAGACAAGTGTCTTTAAATCTAGAGCACTTCCTATACTCCACCATATCATTGCTCTGTAGGTCCTGCAAACAACACTGTTGGCTCCTGTGGGAAGTTTCCAAAATGGCTCAAGGCATTTAGAAATAAAGCACATTCTTTGGTTCCACGGTAAGTGAGGAGCTGCATTAAGTCCTGAGAGAGAGACAGTGTTCCATCGCTCTGCCTTCTTCTTCTCATTTCCTTACATGCACTTGTTTGTAAAATCAAAGGAGAATATATTTCATGAGAAACCTGACTTTATAAGGAACGTGTGCAGCCTGCTGGTTTCATAGATTTCTCAGACTGTAATATAATCACTATACTTGTTTACTTTTTTCTGCTTCTGTGAATAAAACAACTAAATTGAAGCTCAGTCTTCATCTTTGTCTCCCAACTGAAACTGTGGCAAATGCACCTTCAGGTTTTATCTATCAGAAAAGGCACATCCAACTTTGCCTCAAAGGTGACCTGGGAAACTATCAAAGATAAATTTCCATTAGGAGGAAAGGTATAAAATGAGTGTAAAATTACTAAAGACATCACATCCTAATTAAAGGAGTCCTGGGTAGAAAGCAAGAGAGGATATAGGCACAGCCAAAAAGATTGTGAAATCTTGTCTCGTCGGATGTCAATATCCTGAGAGCTGGTCCTTTAATTAGAATTTTTTATTCTATTTAAGTGCAATACAAAAACTCATTGCAGTCACCATACCTACAAACAGAGTTGTTTAGAACAAAAAGAGCTGTTCTGAAAAAAAGAGAATCAGCGTTTTAACAGTCCAGATACATAAATTTGCACATGGACTATCATTTTCTTATAACAAATGGTAAAAAGATAGGCTGGTGACAGTGAGAGAGTCGTGTGGAGGGCCTGCTTTATCACCTACCACCGACTATGTTTCCCAAGCAGCACTCTCGCCAGTCCTCAGCCCCAGGCCATCATTAGTCCTTGCACATGGAAGCAATGAAGGTGTCTCTTAAAGTAAATCATTTGAGGATTTTTATAATCTCAAATAAAATTTTCTTATATTTTTTCTAAGTTTTCCAGGTTTAAGGTTTTAATCTTTTATTATTTATTGTGCAGCAGTTTTGAGGAGCATGATGAGAAGCCCTGGATAAATAGTTGGATGGCAAAATCTGTGCCGTTCAATGCTCTATTAAAAACTAATGAGTTCTTTCTTTTTCATGTTATCACTGTTCTAGCCTCTGGTGCTTAAAAATTAATAGCATGTGGGTTTATAAACCTTTGGCTATCGATCAGTAAAATTGCTGATAAATATCCTTTAGAGACTGCATGGGAAAGAATGTCTATATATAAATTTTTCCTTGCATCATCAGAAAGACCATAGGCTTCCAGTTCAACTGAACATATTTTCCAGTGTTTCTTTTCTTTTAATTATATCAAGATAAAAATTACATGTCAAAAACACAAGATAAAAGAAATCTACTTCAAATATCAACTTTGAAAATTAATAAGAAAAGATGTTAATAAGGCAGGCGCTATGGATTAAAGATAAATATATCTTACTTGGTTACTAATAAGTGTTTGATAAAATGAATCATTGGCACATTTTTGGGGGGATTAATCATAAAGTTAATGAGAAAGTACATTGTTACATTGTTCTAACTTCTTTTCTGAAAGTCTTCAGTCTCTGTATTTATTTCTGGTATTTGAGTAGAATTGATTTGCATCTGCCTATTAAGACTTAGATATGGACACAGAAGATTATGAAAACTGAAAGAGTCTGACCCTTATCTAATGAAGGAAAACTAGAAAGCAGACACAGTAAGGATCAGTGCAAATGTGAAGTCATGATGACATTGACTACTGAATTATTATTCTTGTATATGCCTGCATTCAGAAGTCCAACACAGAGAGGAAGGCAGACAGAAGTCAGGAAGAAGAAAAGAAGGCAAGAATGAAAGAAGCAAAGCAGAAAGGAAAGGAGGGAATTCAAAAGAGAGGGAGGCAAAAAAGGAGGAAGGTCAATTATTACTGTTCAGTGTGTGATGAGAACTGAATTAAATGTAAAATGTCTTTAAGCCCTCTGAGGCTTTTTAAACACAATTCCAGCTATATTTTTTCAGAGTATGGAACAAAATATCATATCTATTCTTTGAAGATAGGTATTATTCCTGCCTCTCTTAGACTGTGATTGATTGTAAAAATGACTTATTCTAATTTTGGATTATGTATGCCATTTGGACCTTCAATTTATTTGTGGCAGCAAGCATTCTAATGAGTGTACTGTTTGTCCTGTAACTGCTATCTTCCAGTGAGCATTTTGTTCTATTATGATCTCCTAGAACATTTTATTTTTGAAAAGATGTGGCACAGACTGATTTTTCATTTGAAGAATTCCCCTTTAACTTCTCCAGGTTTAAAATTTAAAAATTACTTTTTGGATAATGAAAAGTAATTTTAAAAATTATGGAACAAAATGATCAGAACTGGGACTTACACAGTTATGCAGATTTTTTAAGACTACCAGTTAAAGGGTTGGGTTTTTTTAAAATGATAAGTGAAAAATAATGACTTTAAGAGTGTTATGTTATTGACCCCAAGCCATCTTTGTGATTTTTAAAAATAATAAGTGAGTTATTAGGAGAATGTGTACCTTATTTTAAATACATTTAAGTCATATTAATTTTTATTAACATTGACTACAGGGCCATGTGAAAATATCTTATAAGAAATTACTATAGAAATAAGTGTTTATAATGCACATAGTCTTCTAAAAATATGTTCTGAGGTGACTTAACACAAGAGTTGCAGGCAAGTTATAAATAAGGTTAAATAGAGAGATCAAAGTACATATTGTTCAACAAAATATAGTTGTTGAAAAAAATTATAACAGGAACATATGACAAGATACTGCAATTTAGATTCAAAATGTACTCCTATTTTGACCTGACAATCAGGAATCTGGGCTTCCTGATTGTTAGGTCAAAATAGGAGTACATTTATCATTATATGACAAAAGAAAACATATTCAATCTTCTGAAAGGAAAAGGTAGAGTATTGCCGTGCAAATAATATGGTAAATAGTTTTACTTGGAAGAAAACAGTTTTGAAAACACAATATAAAGATAAGAATTTCCTAGATGTTTTTGGGAGGAGGAGAGGATATGATTGCTTCCCATTCCTATTAATTTTTGTATCTATTTATGTACCTATTAGATATCAAAGTTGTATATAAGGAGGGTTAGCACTTCCAGTTCGGTACCTGAAATGCTCTCCTTTTTGAACTTTACTGTATTTAGGCAACTTTACTCATTCTTGAAGCCTCATAGCAAACTTCATCTCTTACTGGGTTTCCCTAAGTATCCCTAAGCTTTCTCGTAACACTCAGAGTATAGCACTTCTTATTCTGTCTTGTTATAATTCATTTATTTCTTCCTGATAGATTATTGCCTTTCTGAAGGCAAGAGATATCTTCATTGATATTTTATTTCCATTATCTAACATGGTCTTTGATACCTAATAAATGCTCAATAAATCTTTGGTAGATAAATGGATGGATGAATGGGTGAATTGAGGGTTGCACTGGGGAGTCTTGTCGCCACTGGGTTTGAGGTAAAATGGTGAGGTAAGTGAGAAGTAAATGATGGAAAGAGACAGCATTATATATATAGCGGGTGGGTGTGTTCTTTGCTTTAGAGCTTATATTTTATCTATTTCCTTGGGGAGTTGTTGAAAGTCAGTGTGAGTATGCATCTTCATGAGTGCAACTTGGTGAAGGATAAGAAAGGTTTTTTTTTTTTTTAAAAAAAAAGCTCAGGCTACTGTGTACAGAGAAAATCTTGATCCAGCTCTAGTCTATAAAATGGATTTTCTCATGCATTCCTTCTTAATGGTGTCTTAATCATAGTTGTCTTTGAAGAAGGCAATTTATATTTTGCAAGAACTGCTATTAATTAGTATTCATGGGCATAGCCTTTCTTACTGTTTGTTCCAATGTTCCAAAATTGCAAAGAAAAAAAAATCCTGCCATTCAATTATATTAAATCAGTTACGTGAACCACAGAATTCTGGCGTCAAGGACTGTATAAGCAAATTGTGCCAATTAGAAACACACAGCAAGTACCATACACGTTCCATTTGCATTAGTGGCTTTTAAATCATATTATAGTGGCATAGTAACAAATACAGCTAGCATGGTATGACTGTCACATTTTCTACACGTTCATTTTTAGCTACTTTGCCTTTTAAAGAAAACATACAGTATGCTGTAGGCCTACACATAAAATGCTTCCCAAAATATAAGAGATAATTATATGCTTCAGGAGTAATATGCAAACACTTTCCTTCAGATAATTAAGAACATTTATTTCTCTACATGGGAAGCTAGCCAAGAAATAAAGATAAGCCACACTTTGGGAAGTCATCCATTTTTAGTACATGAGGCAGTGCCCCATCAGATACTGTGAAAAGAAAGTTATCCGATTTTTTTTGTGATCTAATGAAAGACAAAAGGAAAGGAAATTCTAAAATGACAACATCAATCACACAGTGCCCCATTAAAAATCCTATAGAAAAAAAAATCTGCTATAAGTGTTGGCAGTCTTAAAAAATTCAATGTTTTTAGATTCTAAAGGTATTTGTATATGACTTTCTTCGAAAATATATTTTAAAAGCAATGGAAATTGAAAAATGCAAATTTGTGGGAGGTATACTGTATCTTTATTTACACTCAAGTAAATTTTGATTAATTATGGTAATTGTATCATTGAGTGAAGAACCTACACAACTGAAATACAGATGACACTAAGTCATACTTTTGCCCATTGTTTTTAAGCATTCTAAAATATAAAATTTTACCAGATCTCTCTTAAGATTTTAAATGGTCTAATTTGAGTATCAGGAAACTTTATATTGGAGTTTATTCTTGAGAAATTTTATTTATTTAAAGGTGAAATAAATTGGTGATTAATTTTTAGTTTCTTTTAAAGTATTTTTGTGTATATCATCAAGAATTTATTCTCTTATTTAAAAATGTTTACTAACAGTGTAATATCCTCTAAGTTTTTAAAAATTCTTTTAGTAATTTTGATAAAATTTACATAAAGTTAAATTCACAGATTTTTTTTTTTTTTTTAAGACGAAGTCTCACTTTCCTTGCTCAGGTTGGAGTGCAGTAGCACAATCTCAGCTCACTGTAACCTCCCCTTCCCGGGTTCAAACGATTTGCCTGCTTCAGCCTCCTGAGTAGTTGAGATTACGGGTGCCTGCCACCATGCCTGGCTAATTTTTGTACTTTTAGTAGAAACGGGGTTTTGTCATGTTGGTCAGGCTGATCTCAAACTCCTGACCTCAGGTGATCCACCCGCCTCGGCCTCTCAAAGTGCTGGAATTACAAGCATGAGCCACCGCGCCCAGCCAATTCACAGATTTTTAAGTGTGTACTTTGATAAACTTTGACAAATTCACACAAATGTGCAACTAACATCCCAACCAAGAAGCACACTGCCATAACCCACCAACCTCCCTCATTCTCCCTTGCAAACTATCCCTACAATCTATAGACAAACATTGTTCTGATTTCCATCACTATAAAATACTTTGGTACATTATTGAATTTCAAGTAAATAAAATTATCCAGTATGCATTTATTTATGCCAGGAATTTGGGTGATTTTTGTGATTTGCTGATACATGCAACTAGCTAGATAAATCTCAAAAATCTCTCAGACTCCTGGCATAAATGAATCTAGATAGATTTATCTAGATTTAGATAATCTAGATAGATAAATCCATGTGGATATGGATCTTCATGAATACATACCAACACTGATTATTTATCACTTAGTAGCATTACATTATATGTATGTACAGTAATTTGTCCACCCTCTTTTTGGTATACATTTGAATTATTTCCAGTTTGAGCTATTACTGAGTGCAATGAAAATATTTTTACAAGTTTTATACAGACATTAAAAAATTTCCTTTGGGTAAATACTATGAGTTGAAATCCTAGGTCACAGGGACAGTCAGTGTATGTTTAATGAAATGCCAAACCATACTTCAAATTTGGGTCAGTTTACACTCTCACCATAAGTATAAGAGGAATCTAATCACTCTGCACTCTTGCAAACATTCTGTTTTATCAGTGTTTTTAGAAGTGTGTTGTTTAATTTCTAAATACTGGAGGTTGTTCTAGATATTTTTCTGCTGTTGATTTACAGTTTTACTTCATTGTGGACTTAGGACATCCTTGTGTTATTTCTGTCCTTCTGTCTGTAGTAAGGTTTGTTTTATAGCACACAACATTACCTATTTGATGAAGATTGAAAAGAATATATATTCTGCTGTTGTTGGGTGCACCTTATGTCAATTAGGTCAAGTTAGTTGATAGTGTTGCTCAGTTCGTCTATATTCTTACTAATGTACTGCCTGCTTTTTCTACCAATTACTAAAAGAGAAGTGTTGAAATCACCAACTGTAAATGTTGATTTGCCTATTTTTCTTATCCTATTGTTCAGTTTTGTCTCATGCATTTTGAAGCTCTCTTGTTAGTTGAATATACATTTAGTATTCTTATGTCTTCTTGGGAAACCGTCCTCTTTATTATTTTTTTAAGTTTCTATTTTATCCCTGATAATATTATTGTTGTGAAGTCTACTTTGTCTGAAATTGATACAGCTATTAGTTTCCTCATGATTAGTGTTTGCATGGTATATTGTTCCATCCTTTTAATTTTAATCTCTTTAAAGCTTTATATATAATGTGAGTTTCTTGTGGAAACTGTATAGCTGAGTCATGCTTTTTTCCCCCTTTACTCCCAAAAAATTTAGTGCATGTCCTTAGAATCCTTAGATCCAGGATTATACAAGCACTTAGTTGTTAGCCTTTTTAGTTTCCTTTGACTTGTATTAGCAACTCAGTTTTCTTTTCTTTTCTTTTCCTTTCTTTGCTTTTTCCTCCCTCTGACACCCCACTACCCCTCCCATCCTCCCCTCCCTCCTCCCTCCACCTTCCCTCCCTCCCTCTCTTCCTTCCTTCTTTTTCTTTCTCTTTCTCTTGCTTTTCAGGTGGCTTCTCCAGTTTTATTTTATATTTATTGAGGTATAATTGACAAAAATTTTATATATTTAAGGTGTATAAATTTGTTTGACATATATAAACATTGTGAAATAATCACAACAAAACAACTAATTAAAAGTTTATCACCTCACATAGTTACCATTTATTTATTTTATTATTATTATTATTATTTTTTGAGATGGAGTCTTGCTCTGTCGCCAGGCTGAAGTGCAGTGGTGCAATCTCGGCTCACTGCAACCCCCGCCTTCCAGGTAGCTGGGACTATAGGTGTGTGCCACCATGCCTGGCTACTTTTTTTTTTGTATTTTTATAGAGACAGGTTTTCACCATGTTGGCCAGGATGGTCTTTATCCCCTGACCTCATGATCCGCCCACCTTGGCCTCCCAAAGTTCTGTGATTACAGGCGTGAGCCACTGCGCCCGGCCTCTTCTTTGTTTTTTATAATGAGAACACTTAAGATCTACCTTCTTAGCAAATTTCTAGTTTACAATAAAGTATTGTTATCTATATTCACATTGCTGTACAACAGGTCTTCAGAACTTACTCATTTCATGTAATTGAATCTTTGTACCGTTTGACCAACAAGTTTGCATTTCCACCACCTCTAAACCTTGCAAACACAATTTCAACCTATATATCTATGAGTTTAAGTATTGTACATTTCACACATAAGTGAGATTGTATGTGAAATGTATAATCAGTATGTACAGTATCTATCAGAAATGTACATTACTGTGTCTACCTAATTTACTTAACACAATGTCTTTTAGGTTCATCTATGTTGTTGAAAATATCAAGATTTCCTTCTTTTTAAGGCTGAATAATGTTTGACTATGTATGCATGCCACATATTTACTCCATTCATCCATTGGTAGACATTTAGGATGTTTCAATATCATGGCTATTGTGAATAATGCAATGAACGTGAGAGTGCAGACATTTCTTCAAGATAGTGACTTCATTTTGTATGGATATACATGTGTATACACAAACACACACATATATATGTGTTTATGTGTATGTGTGTGTATATATAGATATATATATATAGATATATATAGATATCTCCATGTGGAATTGCTGGGTCATATGGTATTTCGGTTTTCAGTTTTTTGAGGAATCTTCATACAGTTTTCCAAAATGATTTTTTCACCAAAAGTGCAGAAGTGGTCCCTTTTCTCTACGTCCTTGCTAACATTTGTTATCTTTTTTTGTTTTTGATAATAGCCATTCTAACAAGTGTGAGGTGATATCTCATTATGTTTTTGATTTGCATTTCTCTGATGATTAGTGATGTTTAACACCTCTTATATATTATTAGATGTTTGTGTGTTTTCTTCTCATAAACATCTATTCAGATCCTTTGCCTATTTTTTAATAGGGCTTTTATTTTACTATTGAGCTGTATGAATTTCTTACATATTGTAGATATTAATCTCTTGCCTTATATAGATTTTTACAATATGTCTATATAATCCCTTGTCTTAAGTTTGTCAATATATCCTCCTAGTGTGTATGTTGCCTTTTCACTTTGTTGATTGTGTCCTTTGCTATGCAGAGGCTTTGTTTGATGTAATTTCATTTATCTATTTTTGCTTTTTTTGCCTGTGTTTTTGGTGTCATATCTAAAGAATCATTTTTCCAGACCAATGTAAGAAACCTTTTCCTGGCCAGACACAGTAGCTCATGCTTGTAATTCCAGCACTTCGGAAGGCTGAGGCAGACTGGATCACTTGAGGTCAGGAGTTCGAAACCAGCCTGGCACACATGGCAAAACCCTGTCTCTACTAAAAATACAAAAATTAGCCAGGTGTGGTGGTGGATGCCTGCAATCCCAGCTACTCTACTTGGGAGGGTGAGATAGAAGAATTGCTTCAACCTGGGAGGTGGAGGTTACAGTGAGCCGAGGTCTTGCCACTGCCCTGCAGCCTGGGCAAAAAGAGTAAGACTCCATCAAAAAAGAAAAAAAAAAACAGCCCGTTACCTCTAAGTTTTTCTTCTTACAGTTTCGTAGTTTCAGGTCTTATATTTAAGTCTTAATTCATTTTGAATTATTTTTATATCTTTATGTAAGATAGTTTCAATTTCATTCTTTTACATGTGTATATCCAGTTTTCCCATCACCATTTATTGGAAAGACTATTCTTTCTCTATTGTATGTTCTTGGCACCATTGCTGGAGACCTGTTGATACATGGATTTATTTCTGTAATTTCTATGCTGTTCCATTGGTCTGTATGTCTGTTTTTATTTGAGTACCATACTGTACTGCTTCCTATAACACTGTAATATGTTTTGAAGTCAGGAAGTATAATACCTCTAGCTTTGTTATTCTTGCTCGAGATTGCTTTAGCTACTCAGGGTCTTTTGTGGTTTTATTTGAATTTTGGAGTTATTTTTCTATTTTTGTAATGAATGCTATTTGAATTTTGATAGGGAATTGCATTGAATATGTAAATTGCTTTTGGTAGCATAGACATTTTTAAAATATTAATTATTCCTATCCATGAACACAGACAGGTCTTTTTATTTATCTATGTCTTCTTTATTTTGTTCATTAATACTTTATAATTTGTAGTGTATAACTCTTTTACCTCTTTGATTGAAGTTATTGCTAAGTATTATATTTTTGGTTGATATCACAAAAGATATTGTTTTCTTTTTTATTTTTAATTTCAGTAGGTTTTGGGGTAACTGGAGGTGTTTGGTTACATGGATAAGGTCTTTAGTAGTGATTTCTGAGATTTTGGTGCACCCATCACCTGAGCAGTGCATGCTGTACCCAATGTGTAGTCTTTTATCCCTTACCCCCTTCCTGCCCTTTCCCCCAAGTCCTCAAAGTCCGTTGTACCATTCTTATGTCTTTGTGTCTTTCTAGCTTAGCTGCCACTTAAAAGTGAGAACATATGTTTGGTTTCCCAGTCCTGAGTTACTTCACGTAGAGTGGTGGTTGCCAACTCCATCCAGGTGGCTGTAGATGCCATTATTTCATTTCTTTATATGGCTGAGTAGTTTTCCCTGGTATATGTATACCACATTTTCTTTATCTACTTGCTGATTGATGCACATTTGGACTGGTTCCATATTTTTCCAATTGTGAATTGTGCTGCTATAAACATGTGCGTACAAGTGCCTTTTTCATATAATGACTTCTTTCCCTCTGGGTAGATTCCCGGTAGTGAGATTGTTAGCTAAAATGGTAGCTCTACTTTTAGTTCTTTAAGGAGTCTCCATACTGTTTTCCATAGTGGTTGTACTAGTTTACATTCCCACCAGCAGCGTAAAAGTGTTCTGTTTTCACTACATCCATGCTTAACGTCTATTATTTTTTGAGTTTTTAAATTATGGTCATTCTTGCAGGAGTAAGGTGGTATCATATTGTGGTTTTGATTTGCATTTCCCTGATCATTAGTGATATTGAGCTTTTTTTTTTTGTATGTTTGTTGGCCATATGTATATCTTCTTCTGAGAATTGTGTATTCATGTTCTTAGCCCAGTTTTTGACTGAATTGTTGTTTTCTTTCTTTCTGAATTGAGTTCCTTGCAGATTCTGAATAAGTCTTTTGTCACATGAATAGTTTGGAAAGATTTTCACTCATACTGTGGTTTCTCTGTTCACCCTGCTGATTCTTTCTTTTGCTTTGCAGCTTTTTAGTTTAATTAAGTCCCATCTACTTTTCCTTCTTTTTGTTGCACTTGCTTTCGGGTTCTTGGTCATGAACATTTTGTGTAAGCCAATGTCTAATTAGGGTTTTTCCAATGTTATCTTCTAGAATTTTTATGGTTTCAGGTCTCAGATTTAAGCCTTTGACAGATCTTTAGTTGATTTTTGTATAAGGTGGGAGAAGAGGACCCAGTTTTATTCTCCTACATGTGACTTGCCAATTATTCTAACACCATTTGTTCAATAGTATGTTCTTTCCCCACTTTATGTTTTTGTTTGTGTTGTTGAAGATCAGTTGGCTGTAAGTATTTGGCTTTATTTCTGGATTCTCTATCCTGTTCCATTGGCCTATTTATCTATTTTTATATCAGTACCATGCTGTTTTGGTAACTATAGCTTTGTAGTATAGTTTGAAGTGGGGTAATGTGATGCCTCCAAAATTGTTCTTTTTGCTTAGTCTTTTGTTTTGGCTATGCAGGCTCTTTTTTGGTTCCATATGAATTTTAAGATAGTTTTTTCTAGTTCTGTGAAGAATGATGGTGGTATTTTGATAGAAATTGCATTGAATTTATAGATTGCTTTTGGCAGAATGGTCATTTTCACAACATTGATTCTACCTATCCATGAGCAAGAGATGTGTTTTCATTCGTTTGTGTCATCTGTGATTTCTTTCAGCAGTGTTTTGTAGTTTTCCTCATAGAAGACTTTCACCACACCTTGGTTAGGTATATTAACTTTTATTTTATTTTATTTTTTGCAGCTATTGTGAAATGACTTGGGTTCTTGATTTGATTCTCAGCTTGGTAACTGCTGATGTATAGCAGTACCATAGATTTGTGTATTTTGGTTTTATATCCTGAAACTTTACTGAATTCATTTATCAGATCTAGGAGCTTTTTGGATGAGTCTTTAGGGTTTTCTAAGTATATGATCTTATCATTGGTGAACAGCAACAGTTTGGCTTCCTTTTTATCAGTTTTTATGCCCTTTACTTCTTTCTCTTGTCTGATTGCTTTGGCTAGGCCCTGCAGTACTATATTGAATAGAAGTAGTGACAGTGGGCATCCTTGTTTGTTCCAGTTCTCAATGCCTTCAGCTTTTCCCCATTTAGTGTAATGTTGGCTGTGGGTTTGTCATAGATGGCTTTAATTATCTTATGTTATGCCTCTTTTATGCCAATTTTGCTGAAGATTTTAATTATAAAAGGATGCTGGATTTTGTCAAGTGCTTTTTATGTATCTATTGAGATGATCATGTCATTTTTGTTTTTAATTCTGTTTATGTGGGGTATCACATTTATTGACTTGTGTATGTTAAACCATCCCTGCATCCCTGATGAAACCCACTTGATCTTGGTTTATTATTTTTTTGATATGCTGTTGGATTCAATTACCTACTACTTTGTTCAAGAATTTTGCATCTATGTTTGTCAGCAATATTGATCTGTAGTTATTTTGTTGTTGTTGTGTCCTTTCCTGATTTTGGTATTAGAGAGATACTGGCTCCATAATGATTTAGGGATGATTCCCACTCTCTCTGTTCTTAGAATAGTGTCAATAGGATTGGTGTCAATCCTTTGAATATCTGGTAGAATTTAGCTGTGAATCTATCTGGTCCTAGACTGTTTTTTTTTTTTGGCAATTTTTTTTTACATTTCAATCTTCCTGCTTGTTATTAGTTTGCTCAGACTTTCTATTTCTTCCTGGTTTAATGTTGGAGGATATTATATTTCCAGGAATTTGTTAATCACCTCTAGGTTTTCTAGTTTGTGCACTTAGAGGTGACCATGGTAGTCTTGAATGATCTTTGTCTTTCTGTGGTATCAGTTATAATATCTCTCAATTTGTTTCTAATTGAGCTTATTTGGATGTTCTTTCTTTTTTCTGGTTCATCTCACTGATGGCCTAAGAATTTTGTTTGTCTTTTCAAAGAACCAGCTTTTTGTTTCATTTACCTTTTGAAGTTTTTTTTTTTTCAATTTTATTTAGTTCTGCTCTGATCTTTGTTATTTCCTTTCTTCTGCTGGGTTTGGGTTTGATTTGTTCTTATTTCTCCAGTTCCTTAAAGTTTCACCTTAGATTGTCTGTTTGTGCTCTTTTAGACTTTTTGATGTAGTCATTTATTGCTATGAACTCTTCTCTTAGCACTATTTTTACTGTATCCCAGAGGTTTTAATAGGTTTATTGTTAGTTCGAAGAATTTTTAAAATTTCACCTTGATTACATTATTGACCCAATGGTCTTTCAGGAGCAGATTATTTAATTTCCATGTATTAGTATAGTTTACAGGGTTTCTTTTGGAGTTAACTTTCAGTTTTATTCCACAAACGTCTGAGAGAGTACTTGATATAATTTCAATTTTCTTAAATTTATTGATACTTATTTTGTGGCTTATCATATGGTCTATCTTGGAGAATGTTCTATGTGCTGATGAGTAGAATGTATTTTCTGCAGTTGTTGGGTAGAATGTTCTGTAAATTTCGGTAAAGTCTATTTGTTCTAGGGTATTGTTTAAGTCCAACGTTTCTTTGTTGACTTTCTGTCTTGATGATCTGTCTAGTGCTGTCAATAGAGTATTGAATTCCCCTACTACTATTGTGTTGCTGTCTTTCTCATTTCTTATGTCTATTCATAATTGTTTTACACACTTGGGACCTCCAGTGTTAGGTGCATATATATTTAAGATGTAATATTTTCCTGTTGGACTAGCCCTTTTGTCATTATATAATGTTCCTCTTTGTATTTGTAAACTGTTTTTGCTTTAAAGTTTTTTTTGTGTGTTTGATATAAGAATAGCTACTCCCGTTTGCTTTTGGTGTCCATTTGCATGGAATATCTTTTTTCACTCCTTTACCTTAAGTTTATATGAGTCCTTATGTGTTAGGTGAGTCTCTTGAAGACAGCAGATACTTGGTTTTTTTAATTAATTTTTGTGTATGATATAATGTAGGAGTCAAGATTAAATTGTTTCATCTAAACATATGTGTAGCTGTTTCCAGCACTGTGGGTTGAAAGGTCGATTCTTTCTCCTGGCAAATTATGTAAATAATTTGAAAATCAGCCACATGTGTGCCTATTGCTGGACTTCATATTATTTTCATTGATAAATTTGCCTATCCTTAGGGCAACATCACACAGACTTAATTACTATAGGTGGAAGATGTGTCTTTGTTTGTTTATGGTATATTAAAATTGGACCTTTTTTTATTTTGTGGTGAAAGGAAACTGCTGGATTAATTAAATATGGAGTTCTGAGTTTATTTGAACTACACAACCCAAGAAATGAAACCAAGACCTAAATCTTCTAAGACCTTCTATCATCTCTTCCTCTCTCTTTCCTGTATTCATGTTTTTCTCCCTTTCCTTATTTTACAAATTAAAAATATAATATATGCCTTGCCTACACATCATGTAAGAATGCTTCGAAACAGCAATATTCTATGTAAACTTATAGAGAGTTTTGTATTTATCTGATGTGAAAAGACAATTCTTATACTTCTAAATGCTTACATGTGTACATGCAAGCTCTGAATTTCAGAAAACTCTTTAGAAGCTTTGGATTTTTTGTTTTTAATTTTGACTTAAAGACAAGGAGAATGGGGAAGACAAAGTCATAGAAGAATGACTGTTGTATTTCAGCTAAAATAGAACCTCTTTCTTTCTCATCACCCAACACCTCCATCTATAGTTGGAAAACCCAATTAGTTATTAATTGATGTGCATTAAAATTCATTAACTTTGCATGTGAAGCTTAGGCTATAATTAACTGTCTTTCTTACCTTTTGTTCTGAAATCTCTAGGTAAAAGATCCCATTGCTAATAAGGAGAGAAATAATTTTGCTATGTGTAGTTAGTTAGACACAAGGTCTCCAGAAGGCTGGTGACTGAGTGCCCCAAATGTTTGATCATAGCCAAGTAGCATTGTCAAATCCCTGAAATTGTTTTCCTAAGTTAAATTTATTTTTGACACACTTGAAAAGGGAAAAAAGTAGTAATAGTTGCGATAGTTTTTGTTACAATGCTCTGGTCCAGTGAAAATACTTGCACATTTAATTACACTTTGTATATGTCCTCAATCAAACCAGAATTTAGATTTAAACTTTAGATCTAAAAATATACTTTCTGAATGTGCAATTTTAAGTAAATAGTTCTGAAAGTAGATCAATTTTAATCTAATAGTATTGAAATCACTATATATTTTTTAAAGTCAACTTACAAATGAGTGATAGACAAAATAAATTTTTACCTCAGACTCAACAAAAGTTAGAATTTTCCTAAAGAGCTTACATCTGGCTTCCAAACATGATATTTGAATAGATTTACAGTAAGAGTTATTTTAGAACTTGAATATATGGGATCTACATAAATACAAAAAATATAAAATCCTATGATCTCAAGTTCCTTAAAAGTTGGGAATGAGATGAATTATGTACAAACTTGATTTAAGTGAAGACTTTTAACCCATTTTGCAGTACATTCCATCCATTAGTAGACACAAAAGAAAGAAAATAATGTCTAATAAGAAATAAAGAAAACTTTTTTAATTCACTATTTTCTTATTTAAAATTATTATTTATTTTTAAATTTTACTTTATGTTCTGGGACACACATGCAGAATGTGTAGGTTTTTTACATAGGTATACATGTGCCATGGTGGTTTGCTGCACTTAAAATTCATAAAACTTACAGAAAACTATTAAGAAATCATAATCTCTATACTCTCCACTCTGCAAGTTAGACTACTATAGCCTTGTGATTTAAATGACTTTACCAAAGTCATGATTCTAGTAAGTGCCAGAATTGTAGAACAAAGCTGTTTTCTACCTAGTTCATAACTAGTTCTTTCCAGTACATAATGAGCTGAACATTCAATTCATGCTTGAATCTAGAAAATTATCCTATATTTTACATTAATATGGATAGGCAGATGTTTTAATATTTATTTTAGTGCTATTATGTTATAGACACTGTTCTAAGTATTTCACATCTATCAAATAATTTAATTCTTAAATTCGTCCTATGAGATCATTTCTATTATCATTATCTTCATTTAACAGATGAAAACATGGAGGCTCAGAGAGGCTATAACTTGCCCAGCATCTCAGCTTCAAAGTGAAGGTCAGTGCTTTAAAAGCCTATGCTCCTGACCTATGCATACTAATGTTTGCATATGACAATGGCCCATCATAGCTGGAGTAATACATAAGTCCAATTCTATAGTAATCAGCAATACTACAGAATTTTTCCAACCTTTAAAAAATGCTTTCAAATAGTTGCCTATTGAGTTACAAATTGGACACTTTCCTCTTTGGTCTTGCTGTTTTGTATATTCACCAGTGCTGAAGTGAGATATGACTGAAGAATAAATTCTGTTTCATTACCTGTATATTTTAAATGTTAAAACATCATTGAATAATATGTATCCTGATTCTTCTCAGTTTCTGCTGGATCCTCCTCCTGTGAGTAACTAGGACAACGTCAGTTGTCCCAGGTCCAGACTCTTGGCTGCTCTTCTTCTTTTACTGTCTCTCTTAGATATTTTCATTCATTTATTGAATTTTCAACCCATGTATAGGCCCATTAAAACTAAATTTCTGTCTCTAGCCATAGACACTGAGTTCCAAATTTAAATATCTTTTTATTTGTCTTTTGGCATATCCACTTGAATTTCCAATAAGCAGCTCAAATTTAACACAGTTGAAATAGAACCCTGTAATACCTTCTGCCCTCAAACACAGAGCAGGCAACAAAAACAAAAATAAAACATGCTCTTAGCTAACCAGTTAATACCACCTCTATCTACCTAGTTGTTCTCCCCCAAATTAGAAGTCATTCTTAACCACTTGCTTCCCTTATACTCTGTATTTAGTTCTTTAGCACATCCTCTCAACTGTACTTTCAGACCATTCTCTCTTACCTACCACCTTCCCTTCTTCTCTGCTGCTGTCATTCTAAGCCAAACCACATATACATCTTGTCTGAATTACTTGGTAGCCTGTTATCTGGTCTCCTTGCCTCTGCACTCTCCCCTTTAATAATAACTTTTCTATATATCAGCTACAGATGTATCTTTAAAAGATAAATCTCAGTGTGTTGCTCACATCCTTTTCCTGCTTAAAGACCTCCAATGGCTATCCATTGCATTTAGAATAAAACTCAGGTCCTCAGCATAACCTTAATGCTTTATGTGATCTCAGCCTTCCTTGCCTGTCTGATTTCATTGTTTGTCACTCTCCCCTCACTAATTACATTCCAGCCATAAAACTTTGGTTTCCTGTCCTTAAATAAGCCAAGCATGCTTACCTCAAGAATCATTATTAAATATTGGGAGTTTAAAGAAAATTAGCAAAAAAATGCTGATGTGTTGTATATTGCTTCTACCACTTCTTGAAAAAATAATCCTGAAGATGATTCAGAGATTATTAGGACCACCACCTTGGTTTCTAAAGGCTGGGTGACCTCTGTTCAATGACCTGGGGATGTAACTACCCTGTAGAACCTTGGGCAGTGGGATCCCTGCCTAAGCCATGGGGTAATGCTGCCACCCCAGTGGGCCGCAAAGGTAAGACACGGAACCAAAGAGGATTATTTTTGAAACTTAAGGTCTGACAGAATTTGCCTCACTAGGTTGTGGACTTGCTTAAGACCTGCCCCCTTTTTCTTCCTTTCTATATTTTTTTTTAGAATGAGAATGCCCATCCTATGGCTCTCTCATCGTTGTATTTTGGAGACAGATAACTTTTCAGGTTTCACAGGCTCACAGCTGAAGGGGAATTTGCCTCGGGATTAATTGTACTCTGAGTCATACATATATGACTTCTATGATATTTATCTAAAACTTGGGACTGTAGACTTTAGAGCTGATGCCAGAATGAGTTAAGACTCATAGGGCTTTTGGTATAAAACGAATGTGTTTTACATGCAAGAAGGACATGACTTTGCAGGGATTGGAAACAGAATGTTACAGACTGTTTTCCCCAAAATGCATATGTTGAAATCCTATCCATCAATATGATGGTATTTGGAAATGGGATCTTTGGGATACAATTAGGTTTAGATAATAATGAGTGATCATGATGGAATTACTGCTCGTATGAAAAGAGATACCACAGAGCTCTCTTGCTCTTTCTCTGCCACGTGAGAACACAGCAAGAAGGCAACCATCTACAAGCCAAGAGGACCTTTACCAGAAATTGACCAAATTGGCACCTTAATCTTGGATTTATAGCCTCAGAAATATGAGAAAATAAGTGTTTAAGCCATAAAGTCTATGATATTTTTGTATGGCAGGCCGAGCTAACAAATGTTTTCCAATTTACTAACAAAAATTTCTGCAAGAGAAAAAAACCATTTATTTACACCTGCCACATGTTTTAAAACTAGAAAGGTGTATGCAGCTAATCCCACCTAGTCACACCTCCCTTCCTTGGCTCTCTTTTTCACTAATCCCAACTCCTTTCCCTGGCTAATCTGAGCCCGAAACAGCAACTAGGGTTGGGAAGAAGATTGAGGGAGAGATAGCGCAAGGAAGAGAAAGGATCTGAATAAACTCTCCCTCTGTCCTCAGGTTTCTGAGGCTGAGTTATGCCCAAATTAGAGAAGAGAAGCTTTAAATTGAATAACAGGTTAAAGGTTTTGTGTTTTTTGTTTTGTTTTGTTTTGTTGTTGTTTAGGCACTGGGCTTTTTCATATATGAAAAAGATTTTTTAAATTTAATTTTAAAATTTTTTCCAAAAGTTATTGGGGTACAGGTGGTATTGGGTTACATAACTTCTTTAGTGGTGATTTGTGAGATCCTGCTGCCCTCATCACCCCAGCAGTATATACTGCACCATATATGTTGTCTTTTATCCCTCACCCTGCTCCCACTTTTCCCCCCAAGTCCCCAAACTTCGTTGTATCATTCTTATGCTCCACTTAAAAGATACAGAACCTCAGAATGGACATGAGGAAAAAGACTTTTTTTAATGGTGAGATGCACTCAAGATTTAATTCATTGTCAAGAAAGAACTATTTGACGAAGTTAGTTCAAAGGGATAGTGGTAAAATAGAACAAAATTGATTTCTGTTTCTTCTCCACAAAATACAGATTAATTAATTAACCATATACAGAACTAAAATAATATAATATCTATCATAGGAAAGCATAAAAATTTTCTAGAGGAATTCATGGAAATCTTGATAGAAGGCAGGGAGCAATTCATTTTTTGTGTTGGGTCAGTAAGGCTAGAAAGAGAAAAGAGACTCCGATCTATGCTTTTAAAAATGAATACAACATTCTAAGACATAGGGTAGAGGAGAGTGGAATATTCCAAAAGGAGTAAATAACATGGGAAAAAGAAGGGAAACTTGAAAGTCCTTGAGAGCTCAGAGAGTGGCACTTAGTTAAGCAAGGCTATATAATAGGGGGTTTGCGGAGAGAAAAAAGGCAATGATTCTAGAAAGGTAGGTTTGTACCTCATGCACCTTATTAAGTAATTAAAATTGCCACCAAAGGATTTTTAAATAAAGAAATGCCTGAAAATTATCTGCATGTAATCAAAGAGATTACTAATGGGACATGTAAAGGGGAACTATAATGGGGAACTTAAAATAGAAGCTGAAGAAAAGACTCATGTATAAGGAGTGAACAGAGGAAGAGGATCCAATGAAAAGTCAGGAAGAAACAGGCAATGAGAAGTAGGTGTTAAGAAGGGAGTAGCCAATTATTATTTGGCAGAGAGATCAGTAGAAATAAGGACCACAGGTTTTAAAGTTGTGTTTTAATTTCCCTATTTATAAAGTAAAAGTGGTCCTTTGGATACTTGAGATGTTGAAAAACAAGCAACGTGTAACCACACAACACGAAACACAAGGTATTGCAACTAGCAAATCCAGATTTTAATGGGATGAATAATAAAAATAGATTATTTTTTGCACTTTTAGAGCATTTTATCAGATTTAAGTCTCCTAGTCTGCTGTGAAACTCAGGAATATTTTTACATTGTTTTAAAGAGTTATCCCCAGAATTTGGTAACTGACGATCCAATGATCTTTAAAAAAAAAAAAATTATGTAAAAGTGTGCCATTTAACCAAAAGTTACATTAAAATAGTAAAAGCAAAGGCTTTTCTTTTTATGCAAACAGACTGAAACATTAAAGCTGGAGGACATTGGGTATTATCTAGCCTATTCCCCACTGCCTCCATTTTCCAGATGAGGAAACTGAAGTTCAAAGAGGTCAAATGACGCCCTCCATGCTACATGAATGCAGAAATGGGAATCAAAATCAAGCCTCACGACACCTCTTTAAGGGTATAGTTGCACTAGATCACACTGGTGCTTCTTAAAACTTAGTGACTGGAAAGCAGAAAATGATCATTAGCAACTGGATGAAGCCCAAGCAAATGCTCTAGTGAGGTAAAGCTTATGGCATGGAGCAGAGACACCGTTAACAAATACTGCTGGGTTTGCCGTGAAGGAAGTGAGTTTTATGACTCAAAACAAAATCCCACAAAGGAGAATTTTGGCAGTCTCGGGTCAACTTTCAGCAGCCCTTGCTTGAGACTTAGCTTGCTTAATAGGCTGAGCTACTCTAGGACCTCCTGGGGCTCACTACACAAAGACTATGGTCTTTAGACCTTGAGATTTGGAGCTTAAGCTGCTTGTCTTGTCAGAAACAGGCTAGCAATGACTGTCAATATTAAAGATCAATAAATCATTGAGATTTGAATTAGGGAAAACAATTCAAGTTCTCTTTGGAGGACATAGAGATACCAAGCAAGAAAGCATAGAATAAAAACTATGTTGTCAACTATGTTTTTATCGCACAGAGTTGAATAAGCAAAGTCGTGTATAAGCTATGTCTTCTCGTGGTTTTGCCTCTTAATTCCGGATCACATGAGTAAAGTTATTGCTTTCTACCTATTGCCAAGAGATAAATGTCACAATGAAATAAAACATACAGTAGCAAAAGACAGTTCTTTATTCTTCTAGTTGGTGCAAATAATGATGAAACCAAAGCAAAATCTAGCTCACAATCTACAGGGCAGGACAAACCCCACATAATTAATTCAGGCAGTCCTTCTAATAGTTACTACTAATTTAACATTCAAACAACAGTTCCTTAAATTTATGGCTTTCTAATCAAGACCTCTGGAACTTGTGGAAAATTAAATTATAACATTAAAAAAAAGTTTTTAAATGTGTTCTTTAAAACACATGAATATGTGAATCAATGAACGCATCTTTCCCCAACCTCATAGCAACTGGTGGCAATGAAATGTTCTGACCTTATCAAGGAGAAAGAGTAACATGGGGCTTGCTATCATCTACATGGATAACCTTTCCTTTTATCCAGTTGAAAGACATTTTGATGAACAACTTCACTGTCAATGATACTTTTGAGACTGGCTGCATGTAT
Organism: Cacajao melanocephalus; assembly: GCA_963573385.1. Classification (NCBI taxonomy): domain Eukaryota; kingdom Metazoa; phylum Chordata; class Mammalia; order Primates; family Pitheciidae; genus Cacajao; species Cacajao melanocephalus. The sequence continues at coordinate 27,228 of CAUYLG010039485.1, forward strand.
CTGATTGTGTTTTCTTTTGTTCCTCAAAGGATTTCTCCTTACAGGGGCAGCATTAGCTTGTTAGAAAACATTGTAAAAATGGTTCTAATTCAGGTGAGGGTATGTTTTTTGAAAAGGCCTATGAGAAACTTGGCTTGTTCACTTTTCAACTTTAAACTGAAGATAAGAATAAGTGTAAATGAGAAGATGGGGCTGAACCTTGCTGAGCTTATGGTGAGGGAGACTGGAAAGGGTGCCCTAAACCTGTTGACTACTGATGTGCTTCATTCTGTAAATGTCTCATTCAATGGACAGCTTGCTGAATCAAAAGTTTGCTGCCTGTATTAAATTCTTTTATTCTGTTGGGAAATTTTCACATTGGACTGGGATCAATATTTTGTCCTGCCAAGAATAATCACTATAGACAATGGTGCAAACAGACCTACAATCCCCCTCCACCCAAGATTGTATTTAAAAACTCTTTTGATATATTCTACTGAATAATATATCTTGTACTCATAGTCTTGAAGGATAAAAAATGTACTATTGTAGAAAAAACTGTGAAAAAGTACAGCTCAATAAAAGCCATTTATATATATATATATATATATACACACACACACACACACATATATATATTATCTATGTACATGTAAAAAAGCACACGTGTATTTGTGTGTGTATCTCATATATATATATATATATATACACACACTTACATAGTTATCCTTATTTTCCTAGTCATGAGCTTTCTAGCACTGCCTGTAATTTCTTTGTCCTTTATTAAGCAGAAAGGAGCAAGCTAAAGTTAAAATAGTAATCAGAAAAGTGATGACGTCCACAGTTTCTCATAAGTCACTAGAAAATATGCTCAACTCTTTTTATCTCTCCACCACTTTTAAAGCTGAAGTCTCAGGACAAAGGAGAGACTGTATGAATTTGGTAGCTGGGAGAGAGGAATAGGACAGCAACAGATATGAGTTTGCCACGGATGGCCAAGCAGAGAGCTCTGGAACAATGGCTTCTGTCCCATGCTCTGTTGCTGTTCAGCATGATGTTCTTAACTTCTATTCCCCAGTTAGTTTTGTTGCCTATAAAAACAGTGATGAATTATTGATTCATATCAATTGCTCTTCATTTACTTTAAAACACGTTTTACTAAGCACAATTTCCAAACTGGTAAATTATATTCCAGCAGAGGTAATTCTAGAGAGTCACCCCACTTGGAAGATGTCGTGAGCATAGAAGAAAAGGGAGAAAGGTAAAGTTACAGTGCATTACTCCATGGTTCTTTGAGAAATAAAATTGCTGCCAACATATGTCACTGTGACAAATTCCTAAACACATTTTACAGCTTCTTAGAGATATTTAAGAGGCTGCATTAGTCAGCAGCTGTGAAGATCACCAACAAGCAGCTGGATGATTCTCTGCTTTAGTTGGTATAAACCCAGTTAACAGAAAAATGCAGAATGGAAAAAGCAGACATTGTGGTTTATTGTTTTTTTAATACCCATGATGCTTTATGGGTTATTAAGGCACCCTATGAAGACAAAGAAGGTGTATAGAGAACCACACTCTTGTCATTACTATCTCTAATGACGAGCAGCCCTAAATGAAAGTATCCTTTTGATGCAAGAAAAAAACTTAGGAAGTGGGTTCTCAGACTACTGAAGCACTGTCATTGCCCAGTATTTAAAAAAAGACAACCATAAGTAATAAGTATTGGTTATTCCAAGTTTGAAGAATGCAGAGGCTATACATTACTGACTTGAGAGCAGAAAAGTTTTCTTCTTTTATGAAATCAATGACCCCAAACTCTGTCATTAGTAACAATAATTAAAAGGTGCTCTAAGAGGAAATGGATGGATGATTGTCACTAAGAGGCACATTCTTATTAATTTATTACCAATTTTTAACTTTGCTTCATTAGGGCATGTCTGTTGAAGGCCATTTAGGACTCAGGGGATATGCCTGCACTTCACACTGGCTCCATATTGGTTCCAGGAGGGAGGATCATTTCAGTTTGTTGTCCTCCATGGACCTATACATGCAGCAAGGTGGAGGGAAATCTATTGCCTTGTAAAATTTTCAATTAGGGAAGTGGTCAACTTCTTTAGGATGTTCTTGGAGCTGACTGGGTGGGTTTTTAAGAGTCAGTTCCGGAAAACGATTGTTATGTAAAGCAGTTTGCATCTTATTTATGCTTCTGCCTCTGTGAGAAATATGAATAAAACTTGTCTCTGCCTTAGAAAAATTAGAAATGTGATCTGAGGATCCTGAAAACCCCCAAAGCTTAAGTTCCCTCAGTGTATTTTGCTCTCTGTGTTTCAGTTGTCACATGCTTCATGAAGATTCCTTATGGGGAGAATATGAGCTCTCCAAGATGTCTGATCTTAGTGCTGTTCAGCAGGTACCACTAGACTTGATAGAGTTCAGCCTAGAAATGTTTTCTGAATGAGTGCACTTGGCAGGAGAGTTTTTCTTCTTTTTTAACAGTACTTCTGGTGAAATACATTATTCCTACCCTCTCTCTCTGTCTTAGGGATAAACATACAGATCTTTGTCTCTTGGTTTCTTCATGGGTATCTCCTATGATGGGGCTGTACAGACATAAATTGATCTGTCCCAGAGTTAGGCAATCACCAAGGACAATGGAATTAGGCATTTGTTGACTTTTTGTAGTGAAATTTACTGGGGCTTGTCTTTGCCTCCTATAGAAAAGCAAATGCCATGCCAAATGCCCTTGAACTTTATTTGAAAGTGTCAACTGTTTAGGAGTCTCTAGGGTGAAATTTTCCCCATCATTACCATTGCTTTCATCTCCACAAAGCCTAATACAAAACCTGGTATAAAGTAGAACCTAAGTAAATTAATAATGGAATAAAATGTCAGTTCGTGTCATGAATGCAATGGGCTTTTATATTATTTTCCTCCATATACTAAGTATAGAGAATACGACCTAAGATCATTTGAAATAAACTCTTAAATAAAAACTGGAAATTGTATCTGCTTTAGCTATATAACTAAAGGAAAGTATTATTTAATTTGACTGAAAGTTTGAAAATCTGAATTATGCTTTCAGGAATATTTTTAAAAACTTAATAAAGACAAGAGAACCCCCAAATTGCCTTGCTAAAAATAAATGCATAAAATGAATCCATTATCCAACATTCATAGAGCACTGTTTACCAATAATTAACAAATCCAATGGTTATTAAGAACTTAGCCCATCTAATGGAGCAGACCATAGGGAAATATCAAAGAAGTGCTAACAGCTGGCTTGTTAATATTCTCAGTCATTTTTCTTTTACAAGAAAAAAACAAATGGGAAAGCACAAAAGCAATTATACAGTAGTGCTGTTTAAGATATGCCAGAAGTAAAGTACTAAATGAATTGATAGCATAACCATATCACAGATCATAAATACTAATATTGAGTCACAGATACATAAAATGTTATGAGCTTAAGAAATGCTTATATATAAGAAATTGATTTTATTCTTTGGTAAATACTTTTCCTGAGAGAAAGACCCAGCCACAAATCCTAACTTGGGGAGGAGCATTTATCTCATTAAGTCACTGCTACATACCATCTGTTTCAAGTCAAACCCACAGGAATGAGCCCTTTAAATAGCAAGAAGACCATAAAGAATGCCAGCTTTCACCTTGCCCTCATGTTTTCTTTTTTATATCTTTATTTGTAATCATTGTAAATGTATCAGAACAAGTGAAAATGAAGGGTAAATATAGAGTTAGTCTTTTCAAGAGAAAAGAGATATTCTACCTTTTGGATTCCCTCTGCCCTTCCTCAATGCCTCCTGGCCACTCAGATAAGGTCTTTTCTGAAGAATCACTTGGTCAAAGATGTCTTTCCTGACTCATACGTGGAAAGCTCTCTGGCTGTATGTATTGCATATTGTCTGGATCTTAACACCTAGGATGCTAAAGCAACATTTATTTCTGGCACAGTTCTATTTTTTTCAGTACTCAGTAGAGTGCTTGAAACATGGTAAACATTCAATCAATATTTGTTAAATAAATGAACAAATAAATGAATAAAAACCTTAAATGATAAAGGTAGATTGTTCCAGCATCCCCCCAAATTAAGTGGAGATTTTTAGATGATATTTTATGAGTGTCAACTGGGAAAGTACATTTAGACATTTAGAAACATTTTGTAATGTGCAGAACTTTATGCTTTTAAGACTGGCATAGGTATCCTATATTAGATAATGATCCCAAAGACATGTCTATCTCAGTAGTGCCCAACTTATCTGTGTGTGTGTGTGTGTACGTGTGTGTGTGTGTGTGTGTGTGTGTGTGTTTATGTTGTGGTTGAAGATGTCAGGTGAATCTCTCTACAGTTTCTTGCCTTAAAAGACTCTAAATTCCTAAAGATTTATTTTTGGAAGATATGTTTTTGAATTGTTGCAGCTTCCAGTTCTGAGAGACTGCTTGGATCTGAAATTTTAGACTCAGACTTAGATCTGAAGAGAAACCAACTAATTATTTTTAATCTGGAACTCATCCTTTGGGTCACTTCATCCCAGCTGCTTATAGTAGTAGTTTTCCTATTACTGTAGTCATACTAGACTACCTCACCTCACCCAACAACTTACACTAGGACTCAGGACCTAGGCTGAAAGATTCTATTTCATATATGTGCACATTTGAGGCTACTAAAGTCCAGCAAATGAAACTTAAAGCTAAAGATTGGTAAAATCAAGTTGTACTAAAAGAAGAAGCAATGTGATTTATTACCTTATACTTCATGTGGTAATCAAACTATTTCAGTTTAAGTATGTCTGAGGCAAGTATATAAAAACCAAAATTAATGTTCACACACCTTCATGAATACTAAATATTAAATGGCTAAGACAGTAAAATAATATAAGAAAGAAGAAAAAGGGTTTGAAATATCATTAACCTTTACTTCAATTTCACTACTTGAAGTCAAGGGGATGCCTGGTGTAGTTTCCAGCTTTTAGTTGTTTTTGTTTTTGAGCCCTGATAGCATAATGAATTAAGCTGCTGTAAAACATCTTGTGAGACTTGTTTTGAAATAAGCATAAATTTATATTTAATTTCACAAGATTGAACATCAAAATGTTTTAGTGTTTTTAAAATTGCTCCTCAACTTAACAATAATTCCAAGAAAATAATATAAACTTTAAATTTGTCAACATTGTATTTATGTATATGTATAATAATTTCTCCCTTGTTTCATCTTAATTTTTGCACTTATTTACTAAAAAATGTTATCCAACAACTTGTGGGTGATAATTGCTATTTCTATATTTGTTTGTATTTACTGTGTACATCATGGTGTTTTGAAGCAATGTACATTGTGGAATGAATTAATGTAGCTGATTAATGCATGCATTACCTCACATAGTTACTATATTTGTGATGATATTCATTTTCTTAGCATTTTTCAAGAATATAATATATTTTTATTGGTTGTAATTACTATATTTTGCAATAGATCTCCTGAAGTTATTCCTTCTATTTAACTGAAATTTACAGCCTTTGATAAACAACAAGCCTCCTCCCTCATCAAATAGCCCCAGGCCCTGATAACCACCATTCTATTCTCTAGTTCTATGAGATCCACTTTTTAAAATTCCATATGTAAGTGAGTTCATGTAATATTTTTTTTTCTGTGTCTTCTTTATTTCATGTAACATAATGTCCTCCAGGTTCATCAATGTTGTCACAAATAGCAGGATTTCCTTAGTTTGTATGGTTGAATAGTATTTCATTGTGTATGCATATACCACATTTTCTTTTTCCATTAGTTTGTTGGTGGACACTTAGGTTGAATCTATATCTTAGCTTTCCATTAGTTCGTTGATGAACACTTAGGTTGAATCTATATTCTATATCTTAGAATAATGCTACAATAAACACGGCAGCACAGAATTTCTTTGAGATATTGATTTCATTTCCTATGGATATATACCCAGAAGTGGGATTGCAGAATTATAAGGTAGTACTATTTTAAATTTTTTGAGGAACATGCATACTGCTTTCTACAATGTTTGTACTAATTTGCATTCTTATAAACAGTGTTCAAGGAATCCTTTTTCTCCACATACTCTCTAACAATTGTTATCTTTTGTCTTTTTGACAATACCAAATTCTAAATAGTATAAGGTGATATTTTGTTCTGGTTCTAATTTGCATTTTTCTGGTGATTAGCAATGTTGAACAATTTTTCAAATACCTATTGGTAATTTTCATGTCTTCTTTGAAGAATGTCTATTCAAGTTCTTTGCTCATTTTTCAATTGGGTTATTCATTTTCTTGCTTCCTGATTCTCTGTTCTAGTCTATTGGTCTATGTGTGTGTCTCTTTCTATGCTAGTATCATGCTGTTTTGTCTACTATAGCTTTGTAGTACAGTTTAAAGTCAGGTAGTGTGATGACTAAAGCTTTATTCTGTTCTATCAATATTAGGGGGGCTATTTGAAGTTTTTTATTGTTCCATACAAATTTTAGGATTTTGTTCAATTTCTGTGAAGAATATTGTTGTTATTTTGATAAAGATTGCATTAAATCTCTAGATATCTCTGGGTAGTGGGGCATTTTAAAAATATTAATTGTTTGTTGTTGTTGTTTTTTGGAGATTTGATCTCACTCTATCACCCAGGCTAGAATACAGTGCCACCATCTCAGCTTACTGTAATTCCTGCTTCCCAGGTTCAAGCAATTCTTGTGCTTCAGCCTCCCAAGTAGCTGGGATTATAGGCATTCACCACCATGCCCATCTAATTTTTGTATTTTTAGTAGAGATGAGTTTTTGCCATGTTTGCCAGGCTGTTTTCCAACTTCTGGCCTTAAGTAATTCACCCACCTTGGCCTCTCAAAGTGCTGGGATTACAGGCTTGAGCCATTGCACCCAGCAATGATATTAATTATTTCAATCTATGAACATGGGATGTCTTCCCCTTTATTTGTGTCTTCTTCAATTTCTTTCATCAAGGTTTTATAGTTTTTAGTGTAAGGAACTTTCAACTCATTGGTTAAATTTATTCCTCAGTATTAAAAAAAAATGTTGGTAGCTGTTTTAAATGTGCTTTCTTTTTTCTTGATTTATTTTACAGGTAGTTTGTGTACAGACACATTACTAACTTTCGTCTCTTGATTTTGTATCCTGCAGCTTTACCAAATTCATTTATTAATTCTAACAGTTATTTGGTGGAGTGTTTAGGGTTTTCTAGATATAAAATCAAGTCATCTTCAAATGGGCAATTTAACATCTTTCTTTATAATTTGTAGGCCTTTCATTTCTTTCTTTTTCCTAATTGCTCTGGCTAAGTCTTCCAGTGCTATTTTAAATCAAAGTGATGAGAGTGGGCCTCTTTACCTTCTTCCAGATGTTACAGAAAAAGCTTTCAGTTTTTCCTGTTGAGTATGGTAGTGCCGAGTTTGTAATATATGGCCTTTATTGTGTTGAGGTACATACTCTGTATACCTAACTTGTTGATGGTTTTCATTATGAAAGAATGTGGAATTTTGTGTCAAATGCTTTTTCTACAACTATTGAAATGATCATATTAGTTTTTCCTTCATTGTGCTAATGTATATATTACATTTATTGATTTATGTATGATGAATCCCTCTTGATGTAGAATGATCTTTTTAATGTGCCATTGGATTTGGTTTGCTAGAAATTTGTTCAGAATTTTTGCATCTGTGTTCATCAGGAATATTGGCCGATAGTTTTCTTTTTTTGTAATGTCCTTGTTTGGCTTTGGTATCAGGGTGATGCTGGCCTCAGAGAATGAGTTTGGAAGTGTTCTCTCCTCTTAAGCTTCTTGGGCATGTTTGAGTACAATTAGTATCAGCTCTTCTTTAACTGTTTGGTAGAACTCAGCAGTAAAACTATTAGGTCCGAGGCTTTTCTTTGACGGAAAACTTTATTACTGAGTCAATTTTCTTACTATTGGTCTGTTTCAATTGTTTATTTCTTTCTAATTTAATCTGGATAAGTTTTATGTTTCAAGGAATTTATCCATTTCTTCCAGGTTATCCAATTTATTGGCATATAATTGTTCATAATAGTCTCTTATGGTCTTTTTTATTTGTGTTATATCCATTATAATACCTCCTTTTCTATTTCTGACTTTGAGTCTTTTTTTCTTTGTTAACATAGCTAACGATTCATCCATTTTATTTTTAAAAAATCCAACTCCTCATTTTGCTAATCTTTTTTTTCTAATCTGTATTTCATTTATTTCTGCTCTGATTTTTAGTTTTATTTTATTTCTACTATCATTGGGCTTAATTTATTCTCATTTTTCTAGCTCCTTGGAGTCAATGTTAGCTTGTTGATTTGAGACAGCTTTCAGGGGTGGGGCAATTCCTAGTGATGATTAGATAAGAGTGAAATCACAAGGAAGTGCTGTAGAAATGGAGAAGTGATCATGTGACTTCAAATCTACTTAACTGACAAAATTGTAACTAAGATTGTGGCAAAAATTGGGTCTCAAGTAAACTTGTGACCTGAATGCCACAGTTATCAGTTAATTTGTTAAGTCCCTTGAATGTAGGTAAAACTGCAAGGGGATAGAAGGAAATAATCAAATAGTCAGAGCTCAAAGAAGACAGACTTCACCTCTAGACACCTCTAATTTGAGCAAGAAACTTGTAATCTGGAAGCCATGGATCTTTCCACAGTGAAGACTTGTAGAGAGCCATTTTTGACACAGAGACAAAGTAGGCTCCACTGAAGAGAAATGTGCTTTCTTTGGAGATGGGCCAAGTTTCCAAAATGGAAAGGAGGTGGAAGGAGTTTCTTATGAAGAAAGTGAGGAAATAGAATATGCTAACAGACACTGTTTGTACTCCACTCAGATCCCACTCAATCTCTCTTACCATTTTCATGAGCCTCCATTGCCCATGTCCTTATGCCCACGTCCTCACCTTCATAGCTCTAAGTGTGAAAGTCCAGCAACTCTTAGGGTTCCCAGATTTACTAACAAAAACACAGGATGGCAAGTTAAATTTGAATTTCAGGTAAATGGCAAATACATTTTTTAGTAAAAGTTTGTTCCATGCAATACTTGAAACACACTTTTACTTCGAAGAATTCTTGGTTCATCTGAAGTTCAAATTTCATTGGATGTCTTATATTTCATCTGGCAACCTTATAATGGGGACAAACTTAACACATGTAATTTATGTTTGCAAACTCTGTGACATCAATTGAGGCCAAACCATTGCTTGAAAGTGGACCCTTGCCTTCCTTCTTCTCTCTCCTTGCCTGTTTCCCACATCTCCTTGCAGGTCTCTCCTCATAGTTTTTCCCTAGTGAGTCACTTGTACAGGAATCTTTGTCTCAGGGTTTTGCTGAATCTGAATTATAATGGGGAATAGATTTAAAGAGAGACCAAGTATATCATTGAGTTTCATGAAAGATTAGCAATGGGACAATGAGGTCAGGAATAAGACAAAAAGAAGAAAACGACTTCCAGTTTTATAAATAAGAAAAATTGTCATTTGGTAAAGGTTAGCTTGCCAGGATAATAGGACTGGAAAGTGGCAGGGCCAAGTGCCAAAGTCTGTGTGTGTCTCCACACAATATTCCTTCCCTAAAACAAAAGAACAACACCTATGTAAGGAATGGATTGAGTGCAGGGTATTTTCAATGCACTACTTAGCTCCATCCACAGTGCATCAATATGCTGATATTATAGGAAAGGGCCCAGCTTATATTTTGCATGATGTCTTAAAGAAATAGAGATCAGAGCAATGGATAAAATCAAATGACTTCAAGACCTGAGGCCTGAAATGATCATGTTCATAAGTTGGGAGAGTCCAGAGCTAGGAGGCTGCTAGGTGTTTTCCAGGTGCTGAAACCACTGGTAGCACCTTCCAGTGGTACTGGTAGGGCCAAAACTGGAGGGAAATCAGCTTTCCAAATGCCCTTAATGTAGAACATACACATACTTTCAGAAGATTTTCCAATCCGAATCACTTCAATGTTTATATGCACATTTTTGCCTCTTATTATTTACATTTTAACTATGAAACATATTCAAGGTTAAAAATCACAAACATTTTTGGGTGAATACATGAGGACATTATTTTAAAAGTAAAATGTAGTTGCTTAAAGATACCTTAGTGATTTATGTACCATTTTCTTTGTGATTTCTTTTACTATGACCTATTTTAGCTTTTATTTCCATTAATACACATTCCTAAATATGAAATATTAGTGATGTTTATAAATAATAGTAGTTGGAGTTTTCAATTGGGAGAGATTAAAAGTTTGGTGTATGTGTAGCTGGGAGATGTAAAATATATCTTTGGCATTTGGACAGCTGTGGCTCCAAAATTTGGAGTTAAGAGGCAAGCAAAGAGTGTTTTATTGCCAGTATCTAAAACAAATTTTATTGGAAACTTTTATGTTTGTAGGTTTGAGTAGTTTTTATAGTGAAGAGTTCTGAAAACTGCCATAAAATTTTGCTTTGGGGGTTATGATTACATTTGTATCTTTCCCAAACTTATATAAATAAAAAAGACAGTTTTTACTGTGAAAGCTTAAAAGGTTAGAGAGGTATTTGGTCTGTGATGAGCCTTTTATAGGTTTGATGTTATCAGAATCTATTTTAAAAATACCAGTAAAAATACAACTTTAGAGGTCTTGATAAAGAAATTGTGGAAAAATGTCAAGTTCCTTTTAAATGGACTCACTAAAGATAATTTAATTAATTTATTGTACTTTGCAAACTGTCTTTAATATTAGCTGATGCTATAATTTTACATGGTCTGATACATAATTTATAATACTTTTTGATGGCTAGATAGTATTAGGTTAGAATTTTCCTTGCGAGAGCTGTTTAAACGTAAACTGGACAATCACTGTGCTGAGAAATTATAGAGGATTTTGAAACATCATAGAAGAGACTAGATCAACCCTATGATCACTTTCCAAACCAGACAGTGTGATTTTTAAACTGTACAAGGAGACATTTTAAAATTAATACATGGATATGTCCCTCTTTATTCTTCTTCCTTTACATCAGAGATTTTGTCTTGCAAAAACAGGTTGTAAATCATAGAGAAAGAGGAGAAGGAAATGGGAAAAAAGAAAAGAGAGTAGGGGAAGGAAGGAGGGAGGAAATTTTTGTAATGAAAATATGTATCACGCATGATCTGAATAACTGTGACAAGAAGAAACATTTCTTTGATTTCTAAATGATGAACTGAGTCAATGCAGAGCTAGAATTCAAACCTGAGTCTTTCTGATACCCAGGCTTGTACATTTCCCCATTATATCATTAAAAACATTTTATTACTTAGCGTGAAAGGTAATGTGAGAAGTGAGAAAGTGACATGTTATTGAGCAGCTTGCCAATTTGTTATGACCCTCAGATAACATGGATTTGGGCTTCAAAAGTAGTTGTCTGTATATTTCTGGGTCAGTCACCTGAAAATACCTCTTGGTCACCTATTATGTTTGAGACACTTCTAAGCACTGTAGATGTAGCAGTAAGCAAAGTAAAAGGAGTTCTTCCCCTTAGAAAGCTTACCTTCTAAGTTGTAAGGGAAAAGGGAAGAGGAGACCAACAATTAACATAAATAAGACAATTCCAGACCTTGATAAGTATTTAAAAGAAAAAAGAGAGATGGTGAACAGAGAGGCAACATCATAAAAAACTTTTTTATTTTGGAGAAAAAAAACGAGGTCATGCCATGAAGGCAGCTTTAGATGTGGTGATCAGGGAAAGGCTCTCTAAGGGATGTCCTGTGAGTTAAGATCTGTATTTACATGAGAAGATCTGAAATCAAATCATTCCCAGTTGAGGGAACAGCAGCTGCAAATGCTCAATGGTGAGAACATCCCTGGCAAGTCCACAGGACCGAAAGTGCAGCCAGTGATACATGAGGGATACATGGATGGAAGTGATAGCATTCAGTGAGTAGGCTGGGGCCAGTCATTTACATCTTATAGATCACAATGAAGAGTGTAGATGTTATTCTAATTGTGATTAGAAGGCTCTGAAAAAGTTCAACAATGGGAAACATCAGGAATTTATATTTTTGAATGATCATTTATTCTGCAAAGGATAGGCTACAAAGAGGCAAGAACAGATTCATGGGGAGCAGGTAGGTACCTGTTGCAATCAATTATCCAGGAGAGAGTTGGAACAGAGAGGTTATAAGAGGGTTGTGAGTAGCAGTCAGATTCTGGGATATATTTTGGAAGAACAGTTGACAGGAACTAGGGATATATTTTCATGTAAAGACTGGAGTAAAGAGATAAATTAAGAATGATCTGTAGATTGTGGAACCTAATTCCATTAGTTTTGAAAATGACATTTATCAAGATGGAAAAAAATAAAAAAGGGGAGAGAAAAGAGAATTGGAGGATGACATAGAAACCAACAGAACTGTTTTTGGTAAAGTTAAGATTCAGACAAAGACATTTTGACTGTTAAGCAAAAAGGTAAACTTGGTTTGGCTATGAATGGAAGGGGCTGTGGATGGTACAAAAGATTGAATGTAATTTGTTCAGGGTGTTAGAAACCATGCTAAAAAATTAGAAACCAGGATTTATCTTGTGAGAAATGGGGGATACCATAAGAATTTCTTTCAAGAAAATTACATGATTACATTTGTGTTTTAGATAGTTACTTTTGACAATGTGAAGACTGGAATGGAGGCAGAAAGAAAAATTAAGAGGCTCTTATGATAATTCAGGAAATTCAGGAAATAATGAGGACATTACCAGGGCAATAAGGATGGAGAAGGCCAATGAAGAATCGATCTATAAACATTTCATGAAACATAAGAACGGGTATTAGCGAATGGATGCAGGGGTGAGAAAAATGATGAGCTTCACAGAGGCTGGGTTTGCAAGTATCAGGTAAAAAGATAGCTGTCCTTGGCTGGATGCAGTGCCTCACACCTGTAATTCCAGCACTTTGGGGGGCTGAGGCGGGTGGATAACCTGAGGTCAGGAGTTCAAGACCAGCCTGACCAGCATGGCAAAACCACGTCTCTACTAATAAAAATACAAAAAAATTAGCTGGTTGTGTTGGCAGGTGCCTGTAATCCCAGCTACTTGGGAGGCTGAGGCAGAAGAATTGCTTGAACCCAAGAGGCGAAGGTTGCAGTGAGCCTGGGTGACAGAGTGAGACTCTGCCTCAAAAATAAATAATAAATAAAGATAACTGTCCTTGTCTTAGAAAGGTGAAGGATATAGAGGAGGCAGGAAGAGGAATAAGACATTTTCTCAGAGATAATAAATTTGATTTTGGACTTGCTGAATATAAAGAACTTGTGGCATTGTCCAAGTTATTTTTTTTTCAATAGGCAGCTGGACATATAGTATTCTTAGAGAAGTTGGGTCTGGAGAAGAAAATTATGGAGTTTGCAGGGTAATACTTTTACAGACTAAAATAACCAAAGCTACTTGCAAAATACAGCAAACAAGGAAAATTTCCATGGTGTGAGCCCGCATCTTTTGTTGCCTTATTACCACTTTTTCCCTCCTCTCATTCTCTTATTTTACCTTTTACCATTCAACTTATTCAAATGAATTTTCCCACTTTCCTCTTTTCTTCAATATCATTCTCTCCCTCCTCTACAAGTATGCTACTTCATACTTGAATCCAAAACATTTTATAGGATATTTAGCCTTTTCATGTTTTCGGTAGTAAAAAATAACTCTTAATCTAAGAAAATTAAGATTATAGGAAGAAGAATGTCCTATACAGTATTGACCTTGTACAGAGGAATAGGCAAGTTAACATTGTCTTAGAAAGGTGAAGGATATAGAAGGAGGCAGGAAGAGGAGTAAGACATTTTCTCAGAGATAATAAATTTGATTTTGGACTTGCTGAATTTAAAGAACTCGTGGCATTGTCCAAGTTGATATTTTTTTAACTTGACCTAGGTCATTTATTTTAAGCCTTTTGAATTTCTGGTTTTGATATATAATGTTTATATGAGAGTTTGCCTGTCTGGTGTTGGGAAAACTGGATATCCACAGGCAAAATAATGAAATTATACTCTTATACCACAAAATCACAAAAATTAACTTAAAACAGGTCAAAGATCCTCACCTAAGATCTGAAGCTGGAAAACTTCTTGCTTGAAGAAAACAAAGGGGTAAATCTCTTTATAAGAGCACACACCTCACAGGCTTGCAACACACATTAAACGGGATGATATAAGTGAATGTGTTATGTAGATAGCCATACAGATTTTAGATTTTCATGTACTATCGTACTTAATAAATATTTGTTGAATGAAAGATCACCTCTATTAAGGATTCTTGGATATGCTCCTATAGATCTGTCAGTCTATAAAATTATTTCTTTAAGCATTTGTAGCTGCAGGATTTCTGGCCTTAGATATGCCTTTAATACTCTTCTGTATTTTTGGTTCTATTGGTTTATCTTAAATAAAAATGTATTAAATTATTATATGAAATGTATACAATATAGTAATTAGTAAATTATGCTAACAATAATGTTCACTTTCTTCTTATTGATTCTGCTCTTTCAATAATCTTGATTTCCCTTTTTCTGTAAATCCTTTTCATTCAATTCTCAACTATATATAAAGGACATAAAAATATTTAAAATACTCTATAAGACTAAACATAAATGTATAGGAATCAGAGAAGGCTATATTTAGTTAGGTTCCCATCCAGCCATGATTTTTATATGTCCTACTAAATTGTGTTTACCTTCTTACATTTTTCCTTACTGTAAAATATTCAGAATTGACTTGGAGGCTTGTCTCAAAAAGTTTAGACTTAAAAACCATGATTATTTCTTACGTCTTCTTATAGACCTCTAGATAATCCTATGACCTCAAAAAGAACATTGCACTACACAGTCTGTAGCTTCCTTTCTTTTTTATCAAATACAGTAAAGACCCATTCCAAGCTCTGCTATTAGATTTGGCTAGATTGCAGTCAAGATGTAGCATAAATAAACTATAAAGATTAATAATGATGAAAATGTAATTGTAGACTATAGGCTTTATTATAGAAAAGGCAATTTCTTATATTTTTAAGCATACTTCCAAGACCTAGCACAAAAATTATCCATAAAAGCCTAGGTTGAACTAATGTATTTTGTGTGCAACTACTTGTAGACAATGATTTCATAAATATTGTTTCATGTAATTAAACATTTCTTTCTTACTAATTTAGGAAGCACACTCATTGTCCGCTGGCTTCTTGCTATTCCTTTAACATGCCAAGTTTATTCTACTTCAGGATCTTTACCCTAAATATTTTTTTCTGCATGGAGTGCTCTTCCCCTTTGGACCTTTATACAGTTTGTTTATTCA
Organism: Cacajao melanocephalus; assembly: GCA_963573385.1. Classification (NCBI taxonomy): domain Eukaryota; kingdom Metazoa; phylum Chordata; class Mammalia; order Primates; family Pitheciidae; genus Cacajao; species Cacajao melanocephalus. The sequence goes on from CAUYLG010039485.1 coordinate 42,524, forward strand.
CTTGGTTCAGATCTCTCCTCAAATGTCCTTCAAAGGATCAGCCCTTAAACACATTATTTAGGTAGTGTCTCCCTATCTTGGCCTTTGTTATCAATATCTGTGTACTTTTCCTAACATATTTTTATTTATAACATTTATCACTATCAGAAATTAAACATTTCCTTGTATATTTGTATGTAGTCTCTTACTCCTGCTAGAATGTGAGGTCTGTCTGTAGGGAAAGGGATCTTGTCTGTATGGATCACTGCTATATTCCCAAAGCTTTGAAGAGTACCTGGAAAACACTGAGTACTCAATAAAAATTTGAATTCACTAATGCATTCCTGATATTATCATTTGACTTATTTCGCAGAAAACCCAGAAGATCTTTGATAGTAGAAATTTAATCCTATATCTTACTAGAATCAAAGTAATGGAGTAAATATTTACATTTTCTGGGGCCTTGTTCTGATCCAGGCTCTTGCATGTTCTCATTTAGTCCTCCTAAAAACCTTCTGAGGTGGTTATTATTATCTCCATTTCAATAATAAGGAAAAAGATTCAAAGAAGTTAAGTAATTTCCTCAGAATTATTCAGTTAATAAGTGGCAAAGCTGACATTCAAACTGTTTATTTTCACTCAAAATCCTATGCTTTCTATCACTCACCTGTGCTCTATTTAATATGGAAACCATTAGAACACTCCTAAATGGAAGCTTATTGCATTTCATTTCTATTTTACAATCCAGTAGCAAAAATCTCTGTAGTTTACTTAACGCTAAACTTGCAATTCCATGATGGACTCAACAGTGCTGTCATACTGGGAGCATCCTTTCCAACCCCTGAAAGTCTCCTGCTCCTAACAGCCACTCTGAACTTAATGGCTCCCAAGTTTCCTTCTACTATAATTTGTTCATTCAGGAAACATTTTACCCCAAATCTTAACACCTGAGTGAATCTCGTCTGTTTGATATCGCATCACTTAGGATCATACAAAAACATTGCATTTTGTTAGATTTGTGTTACTAATATACTAAGTATAAAATAATTTGATGTACTGCAGAAGTTGTTAATCTATTACCAACAAAAATAAATAGTAAATATGTAAATAAAAAAATTGGACCCCAGGATATGAAATCAGAGAAATAATTGTCAAAAAATAAGTGCGTGAGATAAGTAAAACAAGCAAAGGAAGACTTTATTCAAGACTACTGTAATAGGGAGAGATTGAACTCAATTCTGCTGTCGCAAAAGATGAGAGAGCGTTAAGTGCTGGGATGAGATAGAAAAGAAGTCCTGGAGGACCTTAGGGGAAGCTTGGTCAATGTGATTAGGCATCTGTACTTGCTTATTGTTACTTATTGAAGTTAGGATGCTACCCTCCATTAGTGAGGGAGAGATAGGAGCCCTGTATTTCTTGATAATTTCATTTCAAAGGAACAGCCCTCAGGTCCTTGAGAAAAACATTCCTATATTGCAGAACTGGCAAAAGGTTGAGATATTTACATCTCATAAGAACAGAGAAAGAATTTACAAGTTTTCTGAAGTAAATATTCTAAGAAAAGGGAGGTTAGAGGCCTATAGTCAGGAAGAAGACTATCTAAAATTTAGTCAAGGTCTGGGGAATGTTAAGGCCATTTGGGTAAAGAAAAATAGGTGGTCATCAATATATACAAATTATTTATAAAAATTGTATCTTCAGCTAATATTGATACATAGCTTTAAGTTTTTCTTTGAGTATGCCTTACAATGTGATAATTCTTATAGCTTATCAGATGAAATAATCTCTTGCAGCATTATGAAGTTCCCTTCCCTTCATTCCAGAGATTATTATCCAGTGAGAACTCTTTGTTAGACAATACCCTCATCTTCTTAACTAGCCTAAAGGGCAACTTTGGAGTGGAAACTTCAAATCTTCTTTCTGACACATCTGTAAATGGAAAGGATATTTCAGAAACCAAAAACTGTAAACACTTCATAAAATAGCATTTGTTATGATATTCAATAGCTGTGTTCCTGTAAATTTTGAATATTGAAATTCTGGCAATTTAATCATTTTAAATCTCCTCTGGAATCTGCCACCATGATCCAACCACCTTCTAACAGGCCCCTCTTCTAACATTGTGGTTTACAATTCCACATGAGATTTGGGTGAGGACACAGAGCCAAACCATATCAAATATCGTCTCATTTACATGTGAAATCTATTTTTTTTTAATGTTGACCACATAGAAACAGAATAAATTACTATTAGTGAGGTGGGGAAATGAGGAGACATAGGTCATAGGGCATAGGTTGCAAATATGTAGGATGAATAAGTCTAGAGTTTTAATGTACAACATGAGGACTATGATTACAATATTACATTAAATACTGAAAGTTTGCTAAACTAATAGATTTTAGGTACTCATAAAAATTGATAACTATGAAAGGTAATGGAGGTGTTAATTTGCTTGACTATAGTGGCTACTTCACAGTGTATATCAAAACATCATGTTGTATACCTTAAATATATACAATAAATAGAATGCTAATAAAAAGAAAGGCTTAAAAGAAAAAAAGAGAGCTCATTGGTGATGTCAAAGTTTTGATGAAAGTGTCAAGTTAACTCTAAATGAGACAAAATCAATCACTCTAATAATAATAATAAAAAGCAGTCTACTTATAGAAAAACCAGATTTTAGCAAAGTCTTCTACTTTTTAACTAATTGGTTTGTCGTACTATCAACAGCCAGACAGACTTTGGTACCTACGAAAATTATATGTGCCTGAGTTTCCCAGAAAAGGCTCAAGAAAAACTTTTTTGAATAACTTTATCCTGTTATTCCAGAAACAATGCAAAGCTATTGATCTATAGCAGAGGCATCATTGTTATCCAGATATTTGGAGAGAAATCCTCAGTACATGCTGATGCCCACCTTATCCACACTTTTTGACTTCATAATATGAAGCCTAATTCTGAATTCATATCTATTATGTATTTTTGTTGTAATGGAGGAACATTCTTCTGATGTTCAAGCAAGTTAATTCCAGAGCCTCTTGTAAAATCAGATGGATGTATTTATATGAATCTCAACGGATCTAACAACATCCATTTCTGTATTTCGATGACACCACTGGACAAGGCATCATTTTACAGTAGATGTGTGAAAAGGAATGAAAGTGAAGTTTATCCTCTTGCACTTCGCTGGTTTTAATTCTCTTAGAAACCAAAAAAGAAACAGAAACAATTGTCATATTGTTCCAATAATTTGTTGTCACTATCTCAAGGAAGCTATTTTAGCCAAAAAATCATAAGAAATGTCCTCACTCAGTTAACATCAAATATTCTGCTGTGTGCACTGTTTGGCTCAAAAATATCTCAATATGTAAAGAGAAAATTGAAAGTTTTCAGTTCCAGCTTTATAAATTTCAAGTGTAGAGATTTTTATCCTTCAGCTCTGATTTATTTCCTATAGAAAATAAAATACCTCTGTTTTAGATACTTAAAAATATAACTTTTGTAATATCCTAAAGTAAGACTTTGATAGTGAAATAATATGATATTTAAAAGTTCAATATTTTTGTTTTATGACTTCATCATTCTATATACAGAAATTTATTGTTTTAATATTTAAATCCCTTAACTCTCTAGAATGGTGGTCTTTAATCTTCAGTATACATATAAATCACCTGAAGAATATGTTTAAATGTAGCTTAGTGCTGCCTAGCCCACACACCAAGAAATGATAAGACTGAGGAAGAACCCAGGGTGCTATAATTTTAACAAGATCTCTTTTGATTCTAATGTAGTTCCACACGCTAAGAACAATAGTTTAAAAAGATAAACTATGTATATTTTATGTGTATTATAGAAGCATAATACACATAAAATAAAATGTACGTTTTAATTATACAGCCCAATGAGTTCTGAAAAATGTGTAAACTCATGTAATACACCATCTGATATGGTTTGGCTCTGTGTCCCCACCTAAATCTCATCTCAAATTGTAATACCTATGTGTCAATGAAGGGACCTTGTGGAATATGAATGGTTCATCAGGGTGGTTTTCCCCATGCTGTTCTCATGATAGTAAGGGAACTCTCATGAGATCTGAGGATTTGAATGTGGCAGTTTCCCCTGCACTCTCTCTCTTTCCTGATGCCTTGTGAAGAAAGTGTCTGCTTCCCCTTAGCCTTCCACCACGATTGTAAGTTTCCTGAGGCCTCCCCAGGCATGCAGAACTGTGAGTTAATTAAACCCCCCTTTTTCATAAATTACCCAGTTTCAGGTATTTCCTTATAGGAGCATGAAAATGGACTAATACACCATCATAATCAAATATAGAATATTTTATCACCCTATAAAATTACCTTGCACTCCCTCCCTGGCAACCAAAGATCTGATTTCAATCACTATAAATTAATTTTGTCTTTTTTCTAAAAATCACATGAATAGAATCATACAGTATGTACTCTCGTGTCTACTTTCTTGATCAGCATAATTTTGAAGTTCATCCATGGTCTTACGTGTATTTGTAGTTTATTCCTTTTTATTGCTAAGTTCATTATCTCAATATACTGCAATTTGTTTATCCATTTATCTGTTGATGGACATTTTTGTTGTTTTACTTTTAGTGTATTATGACTAAAACTACTATGAACATTTGTGTGTAAGTCTGTGTGAATATAAGTTTTTGTTTCTCTTGGGTAAATACCCAGGAGTGAATTTTGCCAAATGGTAAGTGTATGGCTACCTTTATTAGAATCCAGCAAGCTGTTATTCAAAGTGGTTGCATGACTGAACATTCCTACCAGCAAAATATGGAAATTTCAGTTGTTCTACATCCTCTACCAATGCTTGGGCGTTAGTCTTTGTAATTAGCCATTATACTGTAGTTAAAGAGGTATCATATTTTGGTTTCAATTTTCATTTCTCTGACTAATGGTGTTAAACATCTTTTTATGTGTTTATTAGTTATTTGCATATCTTCTTTTTAGAAGTGCCCATAAAAGACTTCTTTTCATGTTTTAATAGTGTTGTCAACCTCATTGCATTGTAGGAGTTCTTTATGTATCCTGAATACAAGTTCTTTGTCAGTTATATGTATATAAAATTTTAAAAATAATCTATGTGTATTTTTATTTCCTCAATGGCATATTTTAAAAAGTAGAAGTTATTAATTTTGATGAAATCCAACTTGTTACTTTTTTCTTTTATACTTAATATTTTTCTTTAGGTATAATCTAAGAAATATTTACCTAACACTGAAGGCATGATTTTCTCCAATGTTTATACATAGAAGTTTTGTAGTTCCATTGTGTAAATTGTGATCTATTGTCTACGATAGATTAATTTTTGAGTTTAATGTAGGGCAGGGATTGACGTTCACTTTGTTTTATTCACACTTCCATTTCTCCAGCACCATTTGTTGAGAACACACTATCTTTTCAATGTTGAACTCCCTTAACATCTTTGTAAAATATATAATTTGACTGTATATCTGTGAGTCTATATCTGAACTCTCTGTTTTATTGATCTACTTGTCTTTTCTTTTAGCCATATCATGATGTCTTGAATACTAAGTCTTGAAATCAATGTAAGTTCTTCAACTTTGTTCTTGTTCAAGATTTTCTTGCTATCCTAGCCCCTTCATATTTCAGACCACTTTGTCAATTTTATAAAGCTAATGGGATTTTAATCAAGGTGACATGGAATTTATAGATCCATTTGCAGAAAATAGACACCATAAAAATTCAGAAACTTTATATCTCTTCACACACACACACACACACACACACACACACATATATATATATATTCACCTATCTGTCCTTTAGTTTCTCACAGTAGTTTTGGTTTTGTTTTGCTTTCAGTGTAGTGATTTATAGACTTTAGTTAAATATTTTTAACATAAATATTTTAAATATATAATACTATTGAAAATGGTATTGATTTGCATTTCTCTAATGACCAGTGATGATGAGCATTTTTTCATATGTTTGTTGGCCTCATGTATGTCTTCTTTTGTCAAGTGTCTGTTCATCTATGATCATCACTTCTATGGCTACTGCCAAACAACTATTATTTTTTACCTGTTAACTATTAGGAAAAGCACAATCGAGTGCAGGTGGTCTTAGGTTTTATTTTACCTGTTAACTATTAGGAAAAGCACGATTGACTGCAGGTGGTCTTAGGTTTTAGTCTCTCAGTTCTGAGAGTTTAGCAGGAATGGGGAAGGAGATTGGAATGATTCAGTAGAGTAAAAGTTTGACACTTCTATCATCCATATCCCTTAGCTTTCCTTTTGTGTTTTCTTATAGTTAGATCACCTAGAGTTGTTAAAAATATTGATGCCTGGGTCCTACCCCCATAGATTCTGATATAATAGATCTGGATATAGTTTGGGCATTTGGATTTTTAAAAGCTCCCCAGGTACTTATGTGTAGCCAAAGTTAAGAACCGCTGCTCTGTGGTGCCTGTTCAGTCTGAATCTATTTTCATGGTTAAGCATTGTGGACTGTTACCATCAATTTCTGCAGTGAAGGAGTAGGCAATGATTGCCCTATGGTAAAGTTTTTTGTCCACTGAATGAATTGGGAAGTATTCTGTCCTCCTATATTTTTTGGAGGAGTTTGTGAAGGATTGGTGTTCATTTTTCTTTGAACATTTGGTAGAATCATTTGGGCTTGGAATTTTCTTTATGGGAAGTTTTTAAAATTACTGATTGAGTCTCTGCTTATAGGTATATTCAGATGTTCTGTTTATTCTTGAGTAGTTTGTGTCTTCCTAGGAATTTGTCCACTTCATCTAAATAATTTGTTGGCATACAGTTGTTCATAGTATTCCCTTTTGATCCTTTTTACTTCTGTAATTGGACCATAATGCCTACATTTTCATCCATAATTTTAGTAATTTCAGTTTTTCTCCTTTTTTCTTGATTATTCTCTCTAAACATTTGTCAGTTTTATCACTTTAATTCAATGAACTCTGTTGATTTTGTTCTTTTTCTATTTCAATAATTTCTGGTCTTTTATTATTTCTTCTACATGCTTTGGTTTAGTTTGCTCTTTTTTTTTTTTTTTTTTTTGAGACAGGGTCTCACTCTAATGCACAGGCTGAAGTACAGTGGTGCAATTATGGCTCACTGCAGTCTCACCTCCCAGATTCAAGCAGTCTTCCCCCCTCATACCCAGCTAATTTTTTATTTTTTATTTTTAGTAGACATGGGGTATCCCTATGTTGCCCAGGCTAGTCTCAAACTCCTGGCCTCAAGCGATCTTCTCGCCTTGGCCCCTCAAAGTGCTGGGATTACAGGTGTCAACCACTCCCACCCCAGCCCTGCTATTCTTTTTCCAATTTTTTAAGGTGGAAGGTTGGGCTATTTGAGATTTTTCTTCTTTTTTATTAATACACTTTATTTTTTAGAGTTTTGGGTTCACAGCAAATTGAGTGCAAAACACAGAGAGTTCCCATATAACACACAGCCTTCCCACTGTCAGCTTCCCTCACCACAGTGGTATGTTGCAGTCAATGAATCTACATTGACACATTATCACACAAAGTCTACAGTTTACATTAGGGTTTACCTTTGATGTACATTCTATGGGGTTTTTTGTTGGTTTTTGCTTGAGATAGGGTCTCACTGTGTTACCCAGGCTGGAGTGCAGTGGCATGATCTCAGCTCACCTCAACCTCGGCCTCCTGGGTTCAAGTGATCCCACCTCAGCTTCCTGAATAGCTGGGACCTCAGCTGCATGCTACCATGCCCAGCTATTTTTTGTATTTTTAGCAGAGATGGGGTTTCACCATGTTACCCAGGCTGATCTTGAACTCCTTCGCTCAAGAGATCCACCTGCCTCAGCCTCCCAGCGTGCTGGGATTACAGGCGTAAGCCACCATGCTGGTGATTCTATGGGTTTTAACAAATATAATGACATGTATCCCCCATTGTAGTATCATGCAGAATAGTTCACTGCTCTAAAAGTCCTCTGTGCTCTGCCTATTCATCCCTGTCTCCCCTTTAACTCCTGTCTACACTGATCTTTTTACTGTCTCTATAATTTTGCCTTTTCCAGACCATTATATAGTTGGAATCAAACAGTAAATATTCTTTTCAGATTGCCTTCTTTCACTTAGCAATATGCATTTAAGTTTTCCCTATGTCTTTTCATGGCTTGATAGCTCATATGGATTTGGGGTTTTTCTTGTCTTGTTTTGTTTTTGAGACAGGGTCTCGCTCTGTCACCCAGGCTAGAGTGCAGTGGTGCAATTTTGGCTCACTGCAACCAAGATCTCCTGGGCTCAAGTGATCCTCCCACTTCAGCCTCCCATGTGACTGGGACTAGAGGCACGCACCACCAAGCTTGACTAATTTTCGTATTTTTGGTAGAGACTGGGTTTTGCCATGTTGCCCAGGCTGGTATCAAACTCCTGGTCTCAAGCGACCCACCTGCTTTGGCCTCCCAAAGTGCTGAGATTACAGGCATTAGCCACCACACCCAGTCTATGGGTTTTTTTTTTTTTTTTAAAGAGACAGTATCTTGCTATGTTGCCCAGGTTGGGCTTGAACTCGCCTGGACTCCCAAGTATCTGAGACTATAGGTAAACACCACCATGCTGGCTTCATGTTTTTGACAATGAATAATATTCTAGTATCTGGACTTCTTTTTCAAATATAAGTGTTTACAGCTATGTATTTCCATCTGAGTACAGCTTTCACCACTTGCCATAAACTTTAGTATGTTGTGTGAAGTAGTTTGTATAGGAAAGGAAAGATAAATGCTTGCTTACTTTCATTTATCCACAAGTTTTGAAAATAATGAGTAGGTTCTGTAGTGTGCCAATTACGAATTTGCTTTCATTTCTACATTTATCCTTTGTGCTTGCTCTGTGAAATGGATTTGGGCCTTTTAACTTATTTATTCTTTGCCAGCTGGCAGATAGTAAACCTTATCAATAGAGAGCACTGGAGAGAGACTGCAGGAGGAAAGGGTTTTGGCTCCTGTTTCTGATTTCATTTGGGCAGGCTTCTGTGTTCTGGGCAACTTCTTCAGTGGCTTCTGCACTGTACTGGCTTCTTCAGTGCCTGGCTATCACACTATACAGTGAACAGTTGTCAAACTTCTCCTAGTACTCCCCGCAGACGGTTTGTAGTAGAAGAATACCTCTGGTGAGACACCTTCCAAGAACGGCTTTCACCAGCACTCCAGGAGAAAAATGTCTGGCAACTTCCATGCCATCCAGTGAGCCACAGGCCTTTTCTCTAACAAGGTCTGCATGCCAGCTCTGGTCTCGGCTCTTCCTTTGCCACTATCTCAGCCCTAGCTGCTCCTTCTATATGCTAATCCTGTTTTGGAATTCTCTTGCTTCTTTACTAGCCAATCCATTATTATTCCAACCCTCTATCTATTATGGTTAATCTTTAAATAAAACCTTCCCTATTAAAAAAATGTTAAAAAAAAAAAAAAAGTGGGGTTCTTTCCTGACTGGACACAAAGTGACACACCTGGTAATTTCTAAAGGTGACTATAAGATCTGATGAGCTAACCTATCAAAATTAAGGATTTATGTTCAACAAAGGACAAAATTAGCAGATTTAATGGAAGAGAAGATAATTTAAATGTCTAAAACTGACGATTGATACGACTGATACCTGTAATATACAAGAGACCATCAGGAAGAAAAACGGGCAGTGGAATTCGATAAGCAATTTTACAAAGAGGAAACTCAGAAGGCCATCAAGAAATGTTCGGGCCGGCGTGGTGGCTCACGCCTGTAATCTCAGCACTAGGATTACAGCACTGGGAGTTCGAGACCAGCCTAGCCAACATGATGAAACCCCGTCTCTACTAAAAGTACAAAAATTAGCCAGGCGTGGTGGCAGATACCTATAAGCCCAGCTACTCGGGAGGCTGAGCACAAGAATTGCTTGAACCCGGGAGGCGGAAGTTGCACTGATCCGAGATCGCGCCACTTCACTCCAGCCTGGACAACAGAGCGAGACTCAAGTCAAAAAAAAGGTTCGGAGCCAGGCGTGGTGGCTGACTCTTGTAAGCCCAGCACTTTGGGAAGCCAAAGCGGGAAGATGGCTTAAGCCTGGGCAACGTGGCGAAACCCGTTTCTACTAAAAATAGCTGCGCATTGTGTCTCCGCCTGTAGTTCTAGCTACCCGGGGGACTGAGGCGGGAGGATTAGAGACTGAAGCTATAGTGAGCCATGATCGGGCCAGCACTCCAACCTGGGTAACGCAGCAAGACCCTAGCTCAAAAAAGAAAAAACCACGATGATTACGCAAGTCGCTGACCCCTCCCTCCCATGATTCTTGCTGTTTCCATTCAGCTACTGGTCTCCTCCTCCCGTCCGACACCTGGCGCGTCTATCTGACGTCACGAACGCGCCACACAGATTCGCGCTGCGCAACCTCTGTGGCCATCTACAAGGCGCGCAGATGCGAATATTGCCGCGGCGCCGGAAGTCCGGAGCACGTGATCTGGTGACAGTGATCGCTGCCTGTCCGGCTCGGTCTAGGTGCTGCGGCACGGGATGGCGGAGGCGCCTCCTGTCTCAGGTATTGTCCCGGCCCGAGCGGGACTGGGCCCCTTTCAGGGAACGTAAATTGGGTCAGTGACGAAGTTTTAGGGCTCCAGCCACTCATCGCGAGAGTAGCGCGTGCTAGGGCTGGGGATAGTGGCCCGGAAGGGCCAAGCCCTGCGCGTCGTCCGTACGGAGATCTCTATCCCCCTGGACTGGGTGGTGAAGCCCGATAGCTGGGTTTCGGAGGAGAGAGGACTTGTCCCGGCACCATGAGTCGGTGTGGGTATCCCGCCCTCCCAGCAGGCTCTTCCTGGGCCAGCGGCGCACTGACCTTCGACAGGGCGGGCGTCGGCCAGGTCACAGCCCTTGACGGTCGCGGGCTCTTGACGTATAGGGTGTGGTCTGCTCATAATTCCTTGGCTGGTGGCGTGGGCGCGAGCCGAGCTCCGGTAATTTAGAGTCTTAGCCTGCCACGAACCTCGTGTGACTCAGTCTTAGTCTCCTCATCTGTCAGTTGGGAGTAAATAAGTTAATTCCTGTGACGGCTCCCGCCCCATACTGTACCTGTTCCATAATTGTTCACTCTCTTCCCTCCTGGACTTGCCTCAGTGTGTAGAGACAGCCTCATTTATTTGTTAATATAACATCCATTCCCATTTCTTCAGGATGTTCCATAGATGAGTGTTTTCCAAATTTGTTGGACAGCGACCAAAAAAAAACAAAACCATTTTGCATCGCGACCTTAGTGCACGCTTATATAAATATAAAAGCAAGTATAAAAGCGAACCAGAAGTTTCTGTAAGCGGTGGGGTTGGTTGGTTGGTCGGTTTTACAATCAGTAATATATTCTGTTTTCTATTTTGTTTTAAAAAAAATCACAACCCACTGCATTCACTTGATTTTATGGCCCACTCTGGAAAACAGGGCAGCAGTTTGTAGAATGGGGTTTGGAAATCATTAGTTTGAGTCTTAGCTCTGTCTCCGACCAGCTGTTGGGCCACCAAGACTGTATGTATATTTGCGTACTGGGTGGCAGGTAAAAATATATTTATTACTGTGGTTCTTAGTATAAAAAGTTGGAAAACATTGCATTGATATACCCTGGTCTTGATGTGAATATTAAGTCTTCGTTGGGGGCCGGGCACGGTGGCTCATGCCTGTAATCCCAGCACTTTGGGAGGCCAAGGACATCAGATCACCTGAGGTTAGAAGTTCGACACCAGCCTGACGTAACATGGTGAAACCCTGTCTCTACTAAAAATAAAAAATTATCCTGGTGTAGTGGTAGGTGCCTGTAATCCCAGCTACTCAAGCGGCTGAGGCAGGAGAATCACTTGAACCTGGGAGGCGGAGTTTGCAGTGAGCCAAAATCGTGCCATTGTGCTCCAGCCTGGGCAACATTGCAAGACTCCGTTTCAAAATAAAAATAAAAAAAGTCTTAGTTGGGGTTGGAAAACTTTTTAAGCTGGTGTTTTGTTATTCTCCCCTAGTCTTTAACCAGATTCTCTAAACTGGATCCATTAATTGTCTAATCCACAGGCTCATTTCTGACTCATTTCTGTACCCTTCAGTGTTTGAAGAAGAATTGGGTGGGGCCTAATTGTGAGTCAACTAAAGTTCAATGCTATGGTTGATGTTGCTCCCAAGTTACTCTCTCCAACCCAGAAAATATCCAATGAGGCAAAATCTTGTAGTCCAAAGACCTCTTTACTGGTTTTCATGTGCTTTAGTTTGATTTTGCTTTAGTTCCTGTTCCATGTTCTTATTTTAGCATCATCTTTAGCCCACACCCTCATCATCAAGGTCCTTAAACAGAAGCCCAGTGTAGAGGATACCTTTGTGCCAGTAAGCAGAATCTGCAATGCCAGCCTTGTCTCTGGACTTTTGAATCTGCCAGTTGGATTTCCCTTTATTCTGTCCCACCCACCTATTGGACACCTACTGTGCTATGTTGAATTTAGGGTACCACTTACTTGTATTCTAGCCATGATGACTAGACATCCTATTTACTAACTTCCAGCTATTTGAAATAGTGGGAAAAAAAATTGGTGTCTCTGATCTCTGCCATGGCCAGTTACCTGATCAATATGTCCTGTTTCCCTTCATGTCTCCTACAGATTTGTTTCCTGAGGGCTTTGCCTACTGCCTCTTGTCTAGTTGAACATATACTGTATATGAATATATGCAGCCTTCTCTGGACTCTCTAATTGCATCAGCTCATTACTGTTTAACACAAAACACTCTTCCCATCCTTTACTAGGCTTCTCTGGACATCTTTAATCTTATTTCTGGCCCTCTTTCCAGCCTTTTTCAAGCAAGAGAAAACTACACAATACCAATTGGTCCAATTTAACTGTTCCAACCTTTAAATTATCTTATGTTTCCAGAATTCCTCTGCTACCTTCTGTATTTGTCTAATCCTCTTGTCATTTTGTGAGGCCCTCCATCCCACCTCTAGAATTCTGCCTATGTGAAAGCTTTCAGAACAAATCCTGAATTGGGTGAGAGGTACCCTATGACCTTTATGATTTCATTCCGTTCTTCATTATATGTTTCTATGGTACCCACTACCCAAACTGTGTTAGCGTTAGTTACTGGTCTCTAATGCTACATACGCATCCTGAGTTGGAATCCTGAAGACTTCCTTGAAATATCTCTGTGGACATGGGCAAGTTACTTACTCTCTGTGCCTCAGTTTTCTCATCAGGAATGTGAGGATTAAATGAGTTAACACATGTAAAGTGTTTAGGATAGTGCCTGGCACATAATACCTAATAAATATTAGGCCTTATTATTAAACCTGAAACCTTCAGGCTCTATACTGCACCTATGTATGCTCAAGCCTGTGTGTTTCAGATACTCTGTAGTCCTAACAGCAATTGTAAAGTACCATTTTAACCATTTTATGTGTATTAGTAACTTGCTTTACTCTACATTGCAATTCTTGCAACTCTTTGATACAGAGATCATTACTCTCTTGATTACATGTAAGGAAACGGCCTAAGTAACTTTCATAAAGTCACAGTAAGTGATGAGTGACTTAAACTCATGTCTCCCAAGCCCTGTCAATTTATAGTATATTCTGTATGCTACACATAGTTCTGACTTTGCTACTAACTAATGTCCTTAGGCAAACCATTTTGTCTTTGAGCTTCAGGGACTGAATTGACTGTACCAAGAAGCATCTTCTGGGGGAACATGAATGAGTTGAAGGGGAGTATGCTTAATTTTTTCCACTTTGGGATTGTAAACCATATTATAGAGGTTATGTATGGAAAACCCAACATATATTCCTAGGGGAAAGAGATGAAAACTAATACACTCATTAAGTACTATCTATGAAATCATAATTAAATTTCTCAGTAACCATTAAAATAAGTATTATCATCCTTTACTAGACAAGGAAACTAAGGCAGAAAGCAGGCATGTGGTATCCCTGCTTTAATCCCAGCTACTCAAGTGGCTGAGGCGGGAGAATCACTTGAACCCGGGAGGCGGAGTTTACAGTGAGCCAAAATCTTGCCATTGTGCTCCAGCCTGGGCAACATTGCAAGACTCCGTTTCAAAATAAAAATAAAAAAAGTCTTAGTTGGGGTTGGAAAACTTTTTAGGCTGGTGTTTTGTTATTCTCTAGTCGTATGAACGACTAGACTTTAATCCCTTTGGCTTAGTCCAAAGCCTGTTTACTTGATATTACACAATGTTACTTTGGTGTTTTGAAAGAAGACCACGTGGAACCTGATGATTGATATCCCTGAACTGTTAGTTGGCCTTAAATTTTTGTAATAAAATAAATACATGTAGGCCAGGTGTGGTGGCTCATGCTTGTAATTCCAGCACTTTGGGAGGCCGAGGCGGGCGGATCATGAGGTCAGGAGGATCATGGGGTCAGGAGTTCGAGACCAACTAGGCCAACATGGTGAAACCCCATCTCTACTAAAAATACAAATGCATGGGGGTGCATGCATGTAGTCCTGGCTACTTGGGAGGCTGAGACGGCAGAATCGCTTGAGGCTGCAGGGAGCGGAGATCGCACCACTGCCCTCTAGCCTGGGCAACAGAGCAAGACTCTGTCTCAAAAATAAATAAATAAATAAAGACATGTATACATAGTACTTTATGGCCCAGGTGAACGTTTTTACTCAACAACGCTTAGCTGTCATTGGCTATTAGTGTTTGGTTTTTGGACATAGAATGATGATTGATTAGTCCTCCACAAGCACCTTGGACCCATCACTCTCACTGGAAATATAGGCCTCACTTGACATGTTTTATACGAAGTCCTAAGGAAAGTAATTTTTAGATTTGGCTTGGAGTCTGTGGCTTTCATGGATGAAGATTAATTTCTTTACTGGCATGTCTATTTTTTATGTCCTAGGTACTTTTAAATTCAATACGGATGCTGCTGAATTCATTCCTCAGGAGAAAAAAAATTCTGGTCTAAATTGTGGAACTCAGAGGAGACTAGATTCTAATAGGATTGGTAGAAGAAATTACAGTTCACCACCTCCCTGTCACCTTTCCAGGCAGGTCCCTTATGATGAAATCTCTGCTGTTCATCAGCATAGTTATCATCCTTCAGGAAGCAAACCTAAGAGTCAGCAGACATCTTTCCAGTCCTCTCCATGTAATAAATCGCCCAAGAGCCATGGTCTTCAGAGTCAACCTTGGCAGAAATTGAGGAATGAGAAGCACCATGTCAGAGTCAAGAAAGCACAGAGTCTTACTGAGCAGCCCTCAGATGCAGCTGGATTAGAGAGTGTGACCAGATCAGAAAGTGGGACAGGCCCCAGAGAGCATAGCCCTTCTGAGAGTGAGAAGGAAGTTGTGGGTGCAGATCCCAGGGGAGCAAAACCCAAAAAAGCAACACAGTTTGTATACAGCTATGGTAGAGGACCAAAAGTCAAGGGGAAACTCAAATGTGAATGGAGTAACCGAGCAACTCCAAAACCTGAGGATAGTGGACCCGAGAATACCAAACCTGTGGGGGTTTTCCACCCTGACTCTTCAGATGCATCCTCTAGAAAAGGAGTATTGGATGGGTATGGAGCCAGACGAAATGAGCAGAGAAGATACCCACAGAAAAGGCCTCCCTGGGAAGTGGAGGGGGCCAGGCCACGACCAGGCAGAAATCCACCAAAACAGGAGGGCCAACGACAAACAAATGGAGGACACAGAAACAACATGGCCCCCAATCCAAAGGATAACCTCAGTGAAAGACCAGCAAAATCTGCCTGTGACAGTGAGAACTTGGCAGTCATCAACAAGTCTTCCAGGAGGGTTGACCAAGAGAAATGCACTGTACGGAGGCAGGATCCTCAGGTTGTATCTCCTTTCCCCCGAGGCAGACAGAACCATGTGCTAAAGAATGTGGAAACGCACACAGGTAAACCTACCTAAATAGGTGGAAATATTTTGTTGTTTTTTTAATTTTAATTTTTAAATAAGTCATATATTCACATAATTTAGAAAGCAGAAAGTATGAAAAGTTACATGGTGAAAAAGTATCTGTCTTATTCCCTGCCTGCCTAAGTTCTACCACCGCTCACTGCTCCTCTCCCCAATAGATAATCACTTGGTTTTATGCATATCACAAGCAAATACAAGTAAGAATTCTCTTTCCTTTCCAAACAAGCAATTTTATAAGGGTTTTCAGAAATGCAAATATGGGTGGTGTAGATGTCTGGTTACAAGATTTTTTTGAGTCGTGAAAGCACAAGTGGTGGGTGGTAACATCTCTGCTGCCTCTGTTGGTTTCATCTTGTGCCATCTCATCTGCCTCATCTGGTCTGCTTAGTTGCAGCAGTCCCTAACTGGTCTTATCATCCATCTCTTAATTTTTCAGTTCATCTCTTATACCAGCATCGGAGAGCAATTTTTATAACATGCATATTTTATTTATTTTTTTGAGAGGAGTCTCACTCTCTTGCCCAGGCTATAATGCAGTGAGTGACGCAATCCCGGCTCACTGCAACCTCTGCCTCCTGGGTTCAGGCTATTCTCCTGCCTTAGCCTCCCGAATAGTTGGGATTATAGGTGTCTGCCACTACACCTGGCTAATTTTTGTATTTTTAGTAGAAATGGGGTTTCACCATGTTGAACTCCTGACCCCAGGTGATTTGCCTGCCTCGGCCTCCCAAAGTGCTGGGATTACAGGTGTGAGCTATCATGCCTGGCCTAAAACACATGAAGTCCCATCTTCTGCTGCCTTACTCAGCAGTCCCATCTTCTGCTGCATCAGTGTCTACCCCATTTTATTCCCTGGATTCTACACTGTTTTGTCTTTGCATGCTGTTGCTCCCTCTAGAATTTCTGTCACTCAGTTTACAGGAGAGGTTTTTTTTTTTTTTTTGAGTCAGAGTTTCACTCTGTTGCTCAGGCTAGGGTGCAGTGGCACGATCTTGGCTCACTGCAGCCTTCGCCTCCCAGGTTTAAGCAATTCTCCTGCCTCAGCCTCGGAGTAGCTTGGATCACAGGCATGCACTACCATGCCTGGCTAATTTTTTTTTTTTTAGTAGAAATGAGGTTTCACTGTGCTGGCCAGGCTGGTCTCAAACTCCTGACCTCATGATCTGCCCTCCTTGGCCTCCCAAAGTGCTAGGATTACAGGCTGCGCCTGGCCACGAATTCTTACTCATTTTTCAAAAGCTACTTTAGGCCAGGCGTGGTGGCTCATGGCTGTAATTCCATCACTTGGGGAGGCTGAGGTGGGAGGATCACTTGAACCCAGGCATTCAAGACCAGCCTGGGCAACGTAGGGAGACCCTGTCACTACAAAAAATTTAAAATAAAAAAATTAGCCAGGTGTGTTAGCACATGCCTGTAGTCCCAGACACTCAGGAAGCTGAGGTGGGAGGATCACTGGAGCCCAGGAGGTTAAGGATGCAGTGAGCCACTGTACTCCAGCCTGGATGACAAAGCAAGACCCTGTCTTGGGTGGGAAAAAAAAGTTACTTTAGTCACATATCCAGGGAACCTTTTCTTGCCTCTATAGATAGCATTAATCTCTTATAGCCCTTACATTTCTCTCTTTCTCTTACATTTGCATGCTTCTGTTACAGAACTTACCCCTGGAAACCATAATTTGTTTATGCTTCATTGTCCTCCACTAATCTGTAAGCTCCTCAAAAACAGACACTATGTATTTCTTTTCTTTTTTTGTGACCCTACTGCCCCACACAGCTCTTGAAATATAGTAGGTTCTCAGTTCTAACCGTTAGAAAGTTCATCCTTATATTGAACTGAAAGCTTCTTTCCTTTCCTTCCTATCCTTTTGTTCAAGTTTTATCCTCTGTCTCAGCACAGCAACTAGTGTCTCTTCTTTCTCACAGTTCCCCTCCTCCTTATTGCAAATCAGCTTTTGGCAATATTCAAAGACATCTATCATTTTGCCCTAAGTGTGTATTTTATCAAGCCAAATAGTTTTTTTCTGCTAGGTCCTCCTCATGGACCTTCACTATCTTAATTCCTCTCCAGTTTAATGTGAAATACAGCCTAACCCTTGAAGCCAGCATCTTCCCAGGGCCTGTTTTTACACCAGCCTATAGTTGTAGTTGCTTGGTTCCTCAGGTGGTGGTTCTTGGAACCTCGACTTACCTGTGAAGCAAAGCAATGTTATACTAGAGTTATTATTGAATCTTAAAGCTGGTTAATAATTAACCTCTTGCTTTATAGTGAATTATCACAATGTAGTGGCTTATGATAGCACACATTTATTATGTCACTGTCCCTGTGGGTCAGATAATGGGTCCAGGTTAGCTGGGTTCTCTGCTCAGTGTCTTCAGATTTGACTAGAGATGTGATCTCATCTGAGGCTCAGAGTTCTCTTTCATTCACTGGTTGTTGGTAGGATTCAGTTCCTTATAGGTGCAGGACTGAGGTTCTTGTTTTCTTGCTGGCTGGTGGCCAGGGTCGTCTCAGCTCCTAGAGGCCACCTGCATTTCCCTGCCATGTGGCTTGTACACAGCATGATAGTTTGCTTCTTTGAGGGCTGTAGGAAAGCAACTGCTGCTGCTTCAGATCTCTCTGACTTCTGTTTCTAATTTTTAGACTCTTTTAAAAGGGCTTACCTGATTAAATCAGGCCCATCCTTACTCAAGGGGAGGAGATTATATAGGGTGTGCATACCAGGGAGGTGGGAATCTGGAAGACCATCTTAGAATTCTGCTTAACAAATCTTTTGAGGCCTTAACATTTTCACATTATTCACATCATTCTTGAGGACACTTCATTCATATTTGTTGCCTAAATACTATGTACCAAGCACTGTTCTAGGTATAGGGAATAACTGATGAAATTTACATTCTGGTAGGGAAGACAGGCAGAAAGCACTTAGATAGTTAATATGTCAGGTGGTGATAAAGACTAAAAAGAAATATTAAGAATGTTAAGAAGACAGAGTGACATGGGTGCTATTTTAGATAGGCTGACCTCTTTGATAAGGAGATATTTGAAAACAGACAAGAGTGAAGTACAGAAATGCACCATGTGGCTGGCTTGAGAAGAGCATTCTAGGCAGAGAGACGAGCAAATTTAGATGTGGGGTTGGGTATGCGGGTGATGAAGATGGGGGCAGGAGGGGTGGCCAGAGAAATAGCAGGGGCTGGATCATGTGAGGCCCTTAGATTTGGTTCTCAGTAAGATGAGAGGCTGCTGGAAGGTCCTGGGAAAAAGGATGGTATGATCTTACATTCTAAAATAATCACTTAGTGGCCGGATATGGTGACTTACACCTGTAATCCCAGCACTTTGGAAGGCCGAGGCAGAAGGATTGCTTAAGCCCAGGAGTTTAAGACCAGCCTAGGCAACTTAATGAGCCCCATCTCTATAAAAATAAAAAATAGAATAAAAATTAGTTGGACATGGTGGCACGTGCCTGTAGTCCCAGCTACTTGGGAGGCTGAAGTAGGAGGATCACTTGAGCCCAGTGGGTGAAGGCTGCAGTAAGTAGTGATCATGCCGCTGCACTCCAGCCTGGGTGACAGAATGAGACCCTGTCTCAAAAAAAAGAAGGATCACTTAGGCTGCTGTATGGAGAAGAGGCTATAAGAAGGCAATGGGGGCCGGGCGTGGTGGCTCACACCTGTAATCCCAGCACTTTGGGAGGCTGAGGTGGGTGAGTCACCTGAGGTCAGGAGTTCGAGATGAGCCTGACCAACGTGGTGAAACCCCGTCTCTACTAAAAATACAAAAAATTAGCCAGGCATGGTGGCAGGCACCTGTAGTCCCAGCTACTCAGGAGGCTGAGGCAGGGAATTGCTTGAACCCAGGAGGCGGAGGTTGCAGTGAGCCAAGATTGTGCCACTGCACTCCAGCCTGGGTGGCAGAGTAAGACTGTCTCAAAAAAAAAGAAGGCATCAGGACAAGTTAGGAGGCTATTGCATTCATTCAGGTAGGAGATGATGGAGACTCAGACTGGAGGAATAGTGGTAGAAAAGGTAAGAATTGGGTAGACTGTGGATGTATTTGGAAGGAAATTTTGTGCCTGAGCAGCTTAGAAGAATGGAATTGGCATTTACTGAAGTGTTAAAGTCTGAGAGAGAACAAGGTGTTTGGTTGTAAAACTTTTCAGTTTGGAATAATTTCAAATTTATAGAAAAGTTGCAAAGATAGTTCAAAAAATTCCCATATATCTTTCATTCAACTTCCTCTAATGTTAACATCTTACATAACCAGTGTACCTTTGTCAAAACTAAGAAATTAGCACTGGTACAGTAGTATTAACTAAACTACAGACATTATTCTGATTTCACCAGTTTTTCTGCTAATGTCCTTTTTCTGTTTTAGGACCCAATCCAGGATATCACGGTGCATTTAGTCATGTCTCCTTAGTCCTCTCCCATCTGTGACAGTTTCTTCATCTTTCCTTTTTGGAAAAGATGTTTTTGCTTTTGTTTTATTTACTTCTTGTTGAGGGAAGATTTTTTTTTTTAATTTGGTTAAATTTCTGTAATCCCAATATTTTGGGAAATCAAGTCAAGAGGATCACCTGAGCCCAGGAGTTCAAGACCATCCTGGGCAACAGAGACCCCATCTCTACAAAAACTTACAAAAAAATCAGCCAGGGATAGTGGCACACACCTGTGGTCCCAGTTACTCAGGAGGCTGAGGTAGGAGGATCACTTGAGTCCAGGAGTTTGAAGCTGCAGTAAACCACGTTCACATCACTACACTTGAGCCTGAACTTTGGTGACACCTGTAACTTTCACAGAAAGAGGATATGGAACAGACCAGATATTACTCATTTTTTTTTCCTTTATCCATGAATTTAACAAATATTTATGGAGCACTTAGAGTATGCCAGATACTGGAAATACTACACTCAGCAAGGTAGACAAGACTCTATCCCTGCCCACAGAGCTTTCAGTCTCAGGATGTTCTCTATTTCTTTTGACATTAAATTGAACAATCAGAAAGTAAATTTTAGGAGAGCCAATATTATGGAATACTAAAATGTGAGCTTTTGAGTCAGATAGTTTGACGAGTTTGAATTTTGACTTTTAACTTTCTAGTTCTGTGACCTTGGGTAAATGATCTAACCACATGAAGCCTCAATTTCTTCATCTATAAAATGGTACCTATGTTATGCCTTTTTTTTTTTTTTTTTTTTTTTTTTGAGCTGGAGTCTCACTTTGTCACCCAGGCTGGAGTGCAATCTCAGCTCACTGCAATCTCCGCCTCCTGGGTTCAGAAGATTCTCCTGCCTCAGCCTCCTGAGTAGCTGGAATTACAGGCACACACCACCATGCCTGGCTAGTTTTTGTGGTTTTAGTAGAAATGGGTTTCACCATGTTGGCCAAGATGGTCTTGATTTCCTGACCTTGTGATCTGCCTGCCTTGACCTTCCAAACTGCTGGAATTAACAGTTGTGAGCCACTGCATCTGACCTGTTAACAGCATTTCTGAGGGGACTAAATAATGATATGAAATGTGCTTGGAATGTTGTATTTAAGGTTAGTTTTATTCTTTTAACCTATTTGGACCTGAAAGCAAATAACAATATTATAATAATTGTGAAATAAATGCAGTGCTAGAAGTGTGTACTCAAAAAAGCATATACACACACTCACACTCAGTTTCGAGAGTACCTGGCTGTATTAAAATCTAGAAGGACTTTGCTGCAGTTGTATTTGAGGAAAAAATCTGGAAGTGGGTGAAGGTATTCAGGAATAAATCTGGGAGGATTCTTCTGATGCTACACACTGGTTTCTGTCACTGATGGTCTCTGTCACTGATGGTGAGCTCCTGGAGCCAGAGACTAACACCACCATGGGGCTTATGGTAGGCCCCAAGAATATCTTTGTTGAGTGAATGACTAAAGACTTGCAGGGAAACTGCTAGAGCCATCTCACCATTCATGGGTTGTTGGAACCTGCCTAGGCTTGGGCTCTTATAGCTGACCACTCCAGCATCACAAGCCCCTTCCTAACCTAAATCCATGGATCTGATTAGAGGATCCTAGAAAATAGAAAATGCAACCAAGATCCTGTATTGCCCATGGATGCTCAGGCTGTGTTACAAGGGGCATTTGGCTACTCTGCTATTTTCCTGGGAATGTTTCCTTAATTGTGGGAATCCCCACCTGAGTGTCTTCTTCCTAAATCCTCTTCCTCAGCATACTCCTGCCCCTTCTTGGCCTCAGTCTGAATAGCCAGCCACCTTACTCAGAATCAAATATCCCTTAAAATCTCTGTGTTTGGATTCTTTTCTCGAATGACTTGCTGATCCTTGGTTGAGTAAAGTGAGGAATGGTTTTTTGTGTTTGAGTTTATCTTTTTTGTTGTTTTGTTTTTTAAACAGGTTCTCTAATTGAACAACTGACTACAGAAAAATACGAGTGCATGGTGTGCTGTGAATTGGTTCGCGTCACAGCCCCAGTGTGGAGTTGTCAGAGCTGTTACCATGTGTTTCATTTGAACTGCATAAAGAAATGGGCACGGTCTCCAGCATCTCAAGCAGGTCAGTTAATTCTCTCTTTTGAGTGCTAGTTATACCTACCCATTTGATATGTTCAAGTTTTAAACCCAGCTTTAAAAATACAACTTAATTTCTCTTAAATATTTTTTCTGCACAGACTATGTTACCTTGATCATGTGTTTCAGATGACCAGAATTAAGCTATAGATCTTAAATAAACGAGCTAAACATAACAATTTTAAAATATATTTTAGGGCACAATAAAAATCAGTCACAGTTATTGAAAATGATGGCTTTTACTTTTTTTTTTGACATACTAATTTTATTTCCTATGGATATATACATAGAAATATGATTGCAGGATCATATGGTAATTCTATTTTTAATTATCTTTTTCTCATTTTTGGTCAGGTGTGGTGGGTCACGCCTGTAATCCCAGCACTTTGGGAGGCCAAGGCTGGGCCGATCACCTGAGGTCAGGAGTTCAAGAACAGCCTGGCCAACATGGCGAAATTCTGTCTCTGCTAAAGATATAAAAATTAGCTAGGCATGGTGGCACACGCCTGTAATCCCACTACTCAGGAGGCTGAGGCATGAGAATTGCTTGAACCTGGGAGGCAGAGGTTGCAGTGATCTGAGATTGTGCCACTGCCCTCTATCCTGGGTGGCAGAGCAAGACCCTATCTCAAACAAACAAAAAAAGACAATTTTTTTTCTCTTTAAAATTTTACTCTGCACACATAATAGTTTACATGTTTATGGGGTACACGTGATATTTTGATACAAGCATACAATGTGTAATGATCTAATCAGGGTAATTGGCATATTGGGATTCCATCACCTTAAACATTTATCATTTCTTTTCTTTGTGTTGGGAGCATCCCAATTCTACTCTACTAGTCATTTTGAACAATATAATTATTTTTTAGCTATAGTGCTACTAAATACTAGATCTTATTCCTTCTATCTAACTGTAATTTTTTTTTTTTGAGGCAGAGTCTTACTCTGTTACCCAAGCTGGAATACAGTGATGTGGTCATGTCTCACTGCAACCTCGAATTCCTGGCCTCAGATGATCTTCCTGTCTCAGCCTCCCAAACAGCTGAGACTACAGGCACATGCCACCACACCCAGCTAAGTTTTTTTTTTTTGAGATGGTTTGCTGTGTTGCCCAGTCTTTTCTTGAACTCCTGGGCTCAAGCAATCCTGAGTCAGCTGGGATTAGAGACATGAGCCACTATGCCCAGCCAGTGTTTTTTGTTTGTTTGTTTTTGACGAATCCCATATTCACTGGAAAATGTTGTATTTAAGCTAAGCAGTCAGTATTTTGAATTTATTCCTTAAATGTCTGATATGCTCAATGTTGAAATTATTACCACTGCTTCAATATTGTAGCTTTCTATGGATTTAAATTTTTGTAATTACATGTGGCTTTTGGAAGAAAATTTATTTGGCTTACTCCCATTTTTCCTGACAGATGGCCAGAGTGGTTGGAGGTGCCCCGCCTGTCAGAATGTTTCCGCACATGTTCCAAATACCTACACGTGTTTCTGTGGTAAGTTTTTTTAATATACACACTGGAGTCTCTTTCACTACATATATTGTACCTCAGTTCAGGAAAGGTGGTCTGCACGGCATGTTTTAGAAGTTACTAATGCGGTTTCAAAGCTACAGGAGTCTATAAGGCTGTATTCATGTGGTCCATCACACAGCTAGAGCCACAGCCTTTATGCTCCTGGCAGGCTGCTCTGGAGATGGCCGACCAGACTCATGCTGCTTCTGGGCTGTAATGCTGGTCTCCTTGGTCTTGAGAGCAGACCTGACCAGGTAGCAGAGGTAGGTGTGGACGTGGGCTTCATATCACCCCCAGCAGTTACAGCTTCGATAGTCCAGATTTGAGCAGTGTGAGTAAACAATAGTGTTTATTTTAATCCTAGAAATAAGTCACTGGTATTTATAATAAACAGATTTTTTTTTTATAAGCCGGCATTATAAACTCAATCTTGGTGTCTTCCCTCTTTATGGAATACTTCTGTTTTTGGATATCTCAGTTGCCGTAGGTATTAGGGGAAAACTTCCAGAAATCGAGATGCTCATTCTTGCTGCTAGCCTGTTTCTGCATTTCTTTTTTTTCCCTTTTTCTGCCTTTTAATGATCTAACCTCCCTCTAGTTGTTGATTTTTCAGATTTTATTTCTTTACCGTCTCCCTCCCTCCTTGAAGCGTTGCATTTTTCCTTCTGTCCTTGTTGCCTCACTGAAACTGTATTCAGAAATCATGAACGGGCCAGGCTTATTGGCTCCCGCCTGTAATCCCAGCACTTTGGGAGGTCGAGGTGAGTGGATCACCTGAGGTCAGGAGTTCAAGACTACCCTGGCCAACATGGCAAAACTCCGTCTCTACTAAAATAAATTAGCCGGGCATGGTGGTGTGTGTCTGTAATCCCAGCTGCTCAGGAGGCTGAGGCAGAAGCATTGCTTGAACCTGGGAGGCAGAGGTTGTAGTGATCCAAGATCATGCCATTGCGCTCTAGCCTGGGTGACAGAATGAGACTCCATCTCAAAAAAAAAAAAAGAGAATTCACCAATGACTCCTTTCCAGCCATATTTAGGGCTGATTTATAAGCTCATAATCTTTTGGCAGAATGACAGCCCTTGACACCTTTGACTATTCCCTTTATTCCCTTTTTTTTTCCCCCTCCCTGACTATTCCGTTCTTGAAATGAGTAGCTCTTATTTTTCCTTTCTGCATGCTCTCCTTATTTTTCTAACCTCCTTGCTCATATTTCTCCTTTCCCATTACTTAGCTAGCAACTTTCACAAAGAGTCATTTACCATCAACTCTGTATCTTCTAGATGCGATACCTTGGTGAACTCCTTGACTTCCCCTTCTTTTCTTTCAATTCTTAACCACTGTATTATTTAGGATCTGACCCCAAACGCCCTCTTACAAAGGAAGCTTTCCTTTGTTATTCTCTCTGTCACTTTGGCCATTCTTTTATTTGGAATCTGCTGGCCTTATATGTTTTATTGACAAAATCTGAGCCTTACTTGGGTATACTAAATTGGGCTGGGCACGGTAACTCATGCCTGTAATCCCAGCACTTTGGGAGACTGAGGCTAGCAGATCACCTGAGCTCAGGAGTTTGAGACCTGCCTGACCAACGTGGAGAAAACCTGTCTCTACTAAAAATACAAAATTAGCCAGGCGTGGCAGTGTGCGCCTGTAGTCCCAGCTACTTGGGAGGCTGAGGCAGGAGAATAGCTTGAACCTGGGAGGCGGAGGTTGCGGTGAGCCAAGATCACACCACTGCCCTCCAGCCAGGGCAACAAGAGTGAAACTCTGTCTCAGAAACAAAACAAAAACACTAAGTTGGCGTTAGGTGAGGGAATAAATGTTTTTTTTTTTTTTTTGAGATGGAGTCTTGCTCTGCCACCCAGGCTGGAGCGCAATGCTGTGATATCTTGGCTCACCACAACCTCCGCCTCCCAGGTTCAAGTGATTCTCCTGGCTCAGCCTCCAGAGTAGCTGGAATTACAGGCGCATGCTGCCATGCCTGGCTAATTTTGTTGTATTTTAGCAGAGACGGAGTTTCACCCTGTTGCCCATGCTGGTCTCAAACTCCTGAGCTCAGGCAGTCCACCCTCCTCAGCCTCTCTGAATATTCTTGAATATGCTAACAGAAAGGAGATCAATGGAGGTCGGGCGCAGTGGCTCACGCCTGTAATCCCAGCACTTTGGGAGACCAAGGTGGGTGGATCACGAGGTCAAGAGATCGGGACCATCCTGGCCTACATGGTGAAATCCCGGCTCTACTAAAAATACAAAAATTAGCCAGGCATGGTGGCATGCGCCTCTGGTCCCAGCTACTTAGGAGGCTGAGGCGGAAGAATCGCCTGAAGCCAGGAGGCAGAGGTTGTAGTAAGCCAAGATTGTGCCACTGTACTCCAGCCTGGCGACAGAGCAGGACTCCATCTCAAAAAAAAAAACAAAACCAAAGAATGTGGAGTGAAGGTCAGGATGATCTGAAAGTGGTAAAATGATGTGAGAATGCACATAAAGGCCTTACTTGCCTGATTACTTTGCCCCACGCTGTTCTTCCAGGAGACCATTAATTTAACATGCTTTTATTGAGAACTTACTAATGTTTGGGGCACTACGAAGAAACAGAGGTGAATAAAATGATTAACTTACCAGAGCTTACAGTCTTAAGAGTTAAGACACAACTAACCTTATAGTCTGCTAGAAGTACAAAGTACTATGGGAGATCTTTGGGCTAAGTTACAACTTACAGCTGAATGATTAAGAGAAGCCTTCTTGAAGGAGGTAGAATTGAACTGGCATTGAAAACTAGGTAGGCAGAAGGATATGTTGAAGAGAATAGCATAAGCAGTTCAAAATCAGCAGGGTTTAGGATCTATTTGGAGAAGAGGGATTCATCCACTTATGGAGCCTAAGATCTAGGATGGTAGAGGAGTGGGAGATGACTGGAAGGGAAGGGCTGACCCTTTGATACCAGTCTCAGATGTTGGGACTTCATTTGGAAGGCTGTGGGAAGCCACTGAGGGCATCAATATGATTCTTTATAGAGATTAGTTTGGTAGCAGTGAGTAGAGTATTTTGGAGACTAAACAGTTTGGGACTTAAGGTAATCCAGATGAAGAGTAGTGTAAGCCTCTAATGAGTGGGATAGAGAGAAAAAGATGGTGTTAGGTTAATTCTTAACAGTAGTGGGAACGGGAGGAACCCAAATGTGACTCCAAAGTTCCATGCTTTTGGAAATGGTGATACCAAGGAAAAGGGCAGGTCAAAAAAACAAGGTATTGTGGGGACAGTGACTGCAGTTTAGAAATGTTGAGCAAGAGGAGTGGACAGAACATATAGCGAGATATGTCCAACAGGCAGGTAGTAATATTTGAGGAGAGACCAGGACTTAAGGATGAGAATCAAAGCTCAGAGAAGTAGATAAGACCTTAGCAGATGAAAGGGTACAGAGCGAGAAAAGGGTGTAATACAGAATGCTTGCAGGGAAAAGAAAAGCAAAAAACTCCAAAACATCACTTGGAGTCAGGGACAAGAGGTAGAGCTCTTGAGAGTTGTGACGGGAAAACCGGGGCACTGAATTGGAGCAAAAAAGCACAGAGGCAGCGAAGCTTTTATAATAGTCTGGAGATGAGGTTTTGGCCAGCAGAGAGGCAGGAGTAGGAGAGGAGATGAGGTAAGAGCCACTGTGTAGGAAAAATTGACACAATATGGTCATTAAGTAGAAAGAGATATCAGCAATGACTGTAGTTTTTGAGCATGTGTGACACTGACACAATCGGTGTCACTGACAGAAATAGGAAATGCTGAGAAGAGAGGAGTTGTAGAGGGAAGATGTGAAGTTTGGCTGTGGATAAAGCCAGTTGGAGGTGACTGTGAAACCCCAAGCGAAGATGTTCAGCAGACATTTGGACATGTGGGACTTAAACTGAAGATTCAGGGCAAGGGAGAAAATGTAGATTTGGGGATCAATGGCCATCTGAGAGGTGGATTGCACCTCTCAACATGAATAAAATTTCTGAAAGAGATCGTATATAGAGAAAAGCAGAGGCCATGGACTGGGAATGGCTGCAATTTAGTGTGCAAATTGCTCGGGTGAGGATAAATTCCTCGAGGACAAGGAGGAATCCTGTGCCTTGGTTTTACTCTTCCCTGTCTCTGTGCTGAGTCCGTGGAAGATGTGCCATGAAGATTTGCAGTGACATTGATTATAAAATTCTAAGCCCTTTTATGCTTACTTTATAGTTTTAGAATAGATGAGTTCCTGCTACACAGGGGATTTATTTCCTTTCCATCTTTTACTGCCTCCCCGCTTTCCCCACAGCGCCGGTCTCTTATTTCCTCTCTCTGATCCTGCAGCAATTTGCGTATCAATCCAGAAGCCCAGTTATAGAAGGCTTGTCTTTTAGGTATTTATCTTAGGTTAAACGTTTCGGTTAGTTAAGGAAGTATTTTCATAAGTAAAAGTGACTCTTTATTTATCTTTCCCAGGTAATCCAGGATTTAAGGTTTATCATACTCAGTGAAACTTTTAATGAACAGCATTATATTTATCTTTTTATTTTAGGATATGAGATAATACATTTGTTGAAATAATGAAAACCACACTAAAGTTTCATGCTGTCTGGCTATACTTTGCTGTTTCATTAAAGTTGAGGATGTGGTTGAAGTTTGTACCATTGACTCTCTGATCTGATATGTTCTAGGCAAGGTAAAGAATCCTGAGTGGAGCAGAAATGAAATTCCACATAGCTGTGGTGAGGTTTGTAGAAGGAAACAGCCTGGCCAGGACTGCCCACATTCCTGTAACCTGTAAGTTGGAATGCTAATTCCCTTGGGATTCCTGGTAGACATGCTTTGCTTGTGGCTCTAAGTAAACATATCTGGTTAGCATGTAACGGGATGGGGTGAAGGGTGGTATGGGACCATTTGCTGAGCACTTACTCTGTGCCAGGCACGCTACATCAGTTAATTTGTTGAATCCTTACCACAGCCCAATAATACATAGATATTTATCATCTCCACTTTACAGATGAGGCTCAGAAAGGCCAGGCCTCTTGCCCAGTGTTGCATTGGCAGGCCATGGTGGAGCTAGGGTTTCCAAAGCCAGTGCTCCTTCCACTATGTTACACTACTCACTTGTAAGAAGAAATGTGACTCGTATGTTTTATCCCCCAGTGATATCCAAGTCCAGGAGAATGTATGGGAACTTTCTGTCTGAAGAAAGACAATTGTGTAGGGTCCCAGTCGGATAGTATTTCTAGGATGTTAATCTTTTATTTTATTTATTTATTTTTTTTAGATGGTCTCAATTTGTCACCCAGGCTGGAGTGTGATGGCCTAATCACAGCTCACTGCAACCTCTGCCTCCTGTGCTCAAGCCATCCTCCTACCTCATCCTCCTGAGTAGCTGGGACCCACCATGCCTGGCTAATTTTTGTATTTTTTGGTAGAGATTGGGTTTTGCCATGTTGCCCAGGCTGGTCTTGAACTCCTGGTCTGAAGCAATCTGCTCTGCTCATCCTCCCAAAGTGCTGGGATTACGGGTGTGAGCCACCACACCCAGCCAGCCATAGGATGTCAATCCTTTTCCTACAATAAATAGCCAACTTTAGACTATATCCATAAACCAGACATGGTGGCTGTAATGGGATTACATTCCTGTAATCCCAGCATGTTGGAAGGCCAAGGCAAGAGGATTGCCTGAGGCTAGGAGTTCTAGAACAGGCTAGGCAACAAAGTGAGACCCCATCTCTACAAAAAAATTTTAAAATTAGCCTGATGTGGTGGGCCACACCTATAGTCCCAGCTACTTGGCAGGCTGAGGCAGGAGGATCATTTGAGTCTGGAGTTCAGGGCTGCAGTGAGCTATGGTTGCACCATTGCACTTCAGCCTGGGCAACAAAGCAAGACTATGTCTCTAAAAGTAATAAATAAATAAGTAGACTGTATCTAGTCAGCTTCTAAATACCAATAAATGCACAGTAGTAGAAAAATAATTGACCAGTTACAAATAAATTTCCTCAGGCCTTGACCTCAGACAAAGGTTTAAATCTTAGGTTCAAGTTACTTAAATAGTTATGTGACCTTGGGCAAGTTAATTAACTTATCTAAGCCTGCATTTGTAGAATAATAATGATAGAAATAATACTTATCTCATAGGGTTCTATGAAAATTAAATGAATTAATGCACCTATGAGGCTCGGTACAGAGTCTGGCAAATGATCAAAAATGAAAATACTCGCTTTTACTACCCAAATCTAAGAGTAAACCAGACATCAGAGTGTTATCTTGGTATTTCTGCTGCTTGGAGCAGGGGTAATATTGGTCCAGGGGCCTTGTAATCAAGGCATGGTGGTGGCACAGAGGAGATGTCAGTGGGGTAGAGTTGTTTTAGACTGGGCTAAACAGCATGGCCTGTGATCTGCTGGGCAGTCAAATACCTCCTTCTCTTTCACTGCTCACGTAGATCCTTCCTTGGGGGCTCATTTACAGCCATAAGCTGTCATTTTAAGTAAGTTCAGTAATAAGAAAACCCTCTGCATGGATATCTTTACGGAAAGCTTTCATGACTACCAGAGATCAAAACTGATGCAGATCACATGATCAGCACCATGTCTGAAAGAAAAGAACACCTTAAAACCTGCTCCTGCTCTTTCGTGGCTCTAGAACTCTCACACTTGACTTGGGAACTATTCTTTTACTTTTAGGACCACAGAGGTTGCTGAAACCCATTCCCCAGTAGCACTTTTCTGGTCTCCAAGAAAGCTTTGGTTTCTTTCATTTACGCTTGTCAGGACTCAAAAGCCATAGAGACAGGGTCTCGCTCTGTTGCCTAGGCTTGAATGCAGTGGTGCTATCATAGCTTACTGCACCCTTGAACTCCTGAGCTCAAGCAGTCCTCCCACCTCAGCCTCCCAAAGTGCTAAGATGACAGGTGTGAGCCACCACACCTGGTGTGAACATCTATATTTTTAAAAGCTCTCCAGGTACTTCTAATATATAGCTGATGTCCTCTGCTCTAAAAGTTAAGAAAACTTGAGATTGAGTCCAGGCTTCTGGGGTATTTGAAATAACCTAGAGTCACCTACACCTGATAAGCAATGAAAATTGTTTCGCCTGAAAGGATTGAAGTATATGTAAAATATAACTGATGAATAATGTTACTGGATTTTAAAGAAACATGCTTAAACTTATGTTTCCTATGAGTATTGTCTATCAAAATGAGTCACCTTAGAAGACTAGACACTTGTTCCTGGATGGTTTTGAATGTTTAAACCTTATTTTAAGAATTACCAGAGCTTGTTTCAGAGTTGCATAGAAACTAAACATTCCAGCCAGACCACTTTATAAACACTCTTGTGTTTTGCATGTTTTACACCAAATTCTGTTACCTGTCTGATTTATTAGTCTTGGCTCTGATTGGCTTTTAATTCCCAAAGGATTGTGATTTGCCACCTAGAATATACCCCTCCTACCCCAAAAACAGTTGTCACAGAAGTTCCCAAAGTGTTTTAAGTAGTGGTAGTTCTGTACCACTGTGTAATTTGCCAAAGTGTCTGCTTTAAAGAGGACAGTATTTATTTGAATATACAGATTCCATATTGTAACTTTTTTCTATTGGTCTCTATAATATCGTTCCTAAAAATAGCATTTTTCAAAGGGCTAATTCTGACCTATAGCGTATCACTCAGCCCAGTTCTTCCCATGACCCCTTTCCCTTTCATTTTCTCTATGTTACTCACCAGCATTCTTCCCCTCATGTCAGCCTTCTTTTCACTGTTCCATTGTTAGCCCAGTGCCTAATTATTACTTCACTAGCTGATAAGAGTATGTCTGTACTTCTTAAGGACCCAGTAGATGTGAGTTTTGTTACCTTGCTTAGACTCTGATCTTCTACAGGACCCCATTGGCCTTTCTGCCTTTTACCTGAGTAGCAAACTATTTTTATTCCCTTACACTGCTGTAAGTGGGCCAGGACTATATTTGAAAATGTCATCTTCGACTCTCAGACCCAAATATAACCAGTATTTTGACTTGGGATTTACTTTTCTGGTTAAATAGTCTGTGGTGATAAAAATGATATCAATTTTTACACATAAAAATACAGTTGATATCTTTGTTCAAATAGTTTAATCAACTTTAAACAAATACAAAGACATTTCATAGTAGATTTATTTGTTGCCATATTCACAGTAGGACCCAGCTAGAATATATTTGTTCAGGTTGGATACATGGCTGTGGTTTATTCAGTGAAACCTTTCTCTTTCAGTCTCTGCCATCCAGGACCCTGCCCACCCTGCCCTGCCTTTATGACAAAAACGTGTGAATGTGGACGAACCAGGTAACGTTAAAATCATACTCTACAGAAGACCTCGGGTTTCATGTGCATGATTTACTTGTGAATTTCTAAAATAAAAGAATAGTATGTAGATACAAATAAATGGTAGGCATGAATAGTACTTTTTTTTTTCTTTGCAGGAGTGAAAGTTTATTAAAAAGCTTTAGAACAGTACGGAAAGAAAGGAAAGGATGGAAGGACACTTGGAAGAGAGCCAAGTAGGCAACTTGAGAGACCAAGTGTGCCACGGATAGTACTTTTCTATAAGTAGTAGTTCCCTGTGCTGCTGATGACCCTGTTTTGTAATCTTATATGCACAGTGAGATTGTGAGATTACCCATTTCGGGTAAAATACCAAAGTGACAAGGATTTTTTTAACCTCTCTAATGGGTGACAGAACCAGGAGTTGAACCTGGGCCTGTTAAGGTCAAGGAGGCAGGGAACAGTTTCCTGTGCCTAGCATAGAATCTGGCATCTAGGAGTCTTTTAGTAAATATTGTTGAATGAAAGAATAAGTGGCTCCAGAGCTCACCCTCGTTCCATTATAATACAAGGCCTTCTGCATCATTAGTACAAGGATCACTGATAGCTGTGGAGTATCTCTGAGGCCCAGTAAGATCTTAAAATGATTTCTGAACCACAGGATGAGATGAATCATGCAGATTTTCAGCCTTTACTGAACTTATGAGGGTAGTCGTGTGGCCTGAGATTACATGTAAGCCTTGTAAGTCAAAAGGTCAGATCCTGGTTCTGCTCCTTACTGGTTGTTGATTCTGGGCAAGTTGCTTGGTCTCACTGACCTCATTTTTCTTATAAAGTAGAAATAATAGTGTCTACTTCAAGGGATTAATGTTAGCCATGGTGCTAGGCAGAATGGTAGCGTAATAGGCCAGTGTTAGCCATTATGTCAAGTACTGCTAGCTGATCATTTATGTATATAATGGTGACTTCTAAAAATGAAATGAGTTGAGATGGGAGTCAGGGGTCAAATAAAACTCTTCTTACAGGAGAGTAGGCTCCAAGTGCTTAACCATTACCCTAGCTTTCTGGACCTGAAGACAATTGTCTAAAAGTACTTTCTCAGGCCAGGCACAGTGCTCACACCTGTAATCCCAGCACTTTGGGAGGCCAGGGTGGGTGGATCACTTGGGGTTAAGAGTTTGAGACCATCCAGGCCAACATGGTGAAACCCCGTCTTTACTGAAAATACAAAAATCAGCTGGGCGTGGTAGCATGTGCCTGTAGTCCCAGCTACTGGGGAGGCTGAGGCAGGAGAATCTCTTGAAACCAGGAGTCGGAGGTTGCAGTGAGCTGAGATAGCACCGCTGCACTCCAGCCTGTGTGACAGAGGAAGACTCCATCTCAAAAAAAAAGACTTTCTTATATCCTTCTCTCAGCAAAAATCAGGATGTTTATTAGCCCAAAACTAGAATTAGCTTATTTCCCTACCCTGAAGCAAAGTCACATATAATATTTTCTAAGTGCTGGGTCTCAGGGTATTGCCACTGTGCTATTAGTCTGAGTGTGTCAGATCTGGGTACATGCTAGCTGTCTTTTCTCCTCTGTCTGTAAAGTACTGTGGAAGCTTCAGGCAGAGCTAGGATTAGAGCCCAGATCTTCTAACTTCTCACACCAGCATTCTTTCTCCTTATGTATGCTGCTTCATGGAACTCAGAGATGAAATCATATAAAGCAAATACTCAGGAATAGCCTTCAGTTTCTCACTGCTCAGAAAATAGGAGAGAAAGACAGGATAGAAAATAAAGAGAACAAAGGAGGAGAAAGAAGAAAGAGTGGGCCACGTGTGGTGGCTCAAGCCTGTAATCCCAACACTTTGGGAGCCTGAGGCAAGAGGATCCCTTGAGCCTAGGAGTTCAAGATCAGCCTGGGCAACGTAGAGAGACCCTGCCTCTGTTTTTTTTTTTTTTTTAAGGGCTGGGCACGGTGGCTAACGCCTGTAATCCCAACACTTTGGGAAGCTGAGACGGGCGGGTCACAACGTTAAGATATCGAAACCATTCTGGCCAATATGGTGAAACCCCATCTGTACTAAAAATACAAAAATTAGCCAGGCAAGGTGGTGCATGCCTGTAGTCCCAGCTACTCGGGAGGCTAAGGCAGGAGAATCGTTTGAACCTTAGAGGTGGAGGTTGCAGTGAGCCGAGATTGTGCCACTGCACTGCAGCCTGGTGACAGAGCGAGACTGTCTCAAAAAAAAAAAAAAAAAAAAAGGAGTGGAGAAGGGGAGAGTAATTGATTGAGGAAATAAGGATTGGAGGAGGGAGACGTAGGAAAAAGTGAGGGAAATGAAGTTAGAGAAAGATGTAGCAGGTTTTGAAGGGAGAGTTAGGGCCACTGTGTTAGTTTAGTTGTCCAACAGGAACCTTTAGACTGATGCTGTCTTTACGTCTGTTGTCTTTACAGGCACACAGTTCGCTGTGGTCAGGCTGTCTCAGTCCACTGTTCTAACCCATGTGAGAATATTTTGAACTGTGGTCAACACCACTGTGCTGAGCTGTGCCATGGGGGTCAGTGCCAGCCTTGCCAGATCATTTTGAACCAGGGTAAGTGGTGGTCACACCAGTTAGCAATGCTTATGTACTTTTCTGGAACCTTATTAGTGATTGTCTTGATAAACTTTGATTGGAGTCAGGCTTATAGTCACAAAGACCTTGGGTAGAGAGAACTGGAGATACAATGCTTAGATGGTTTTTATTATTTTACCTGCATACCAGTATAGGTCATTGTCATATATAATTTTTTTTTCTTTTTGAGACGAGTCTCACTTTGTTGCCCAGGCTGGAGAGCAGTGGCATGATCCTAGCTCACTGCAACCTCCACCTCCCAAGTTCAAGTAGTTCTCCTGCCTCTGTCTCCCAAGTAGCTGGGATTACAGGTGCCTGCTACTATGCCTTGCTAATTTTTGTATTTTTAGTAGAAATGGGGTTTCACCATGTTGGTCAGGCTGGTCTTGAACTCCTGACCTCAAGTGATATGTATGCCTGGTTTGACCTTCCAAAGTGCTGGGATTACAGACATGAGCCACTGTACCTGGCCTCTCTAATTTAAATAGTAGATTTAAAAATACTGTTTAAAAGTAACTACTTGAAAAGGACTTAGAAAGACCAAAATAATCTTCTTTAAAATGAACTGGCCGGACTCAGTGGCTCACGCCTGTAATCCTTGCACTTTGGGAGGCTGAGGTGGGTGATGACTTGAGGTGAGGAGATCGAGACCAGCCTGACCAACATGGTGAAATCCTGTCTCTAGTAAAAATACAAAAATCAGGTGGGTGTAGTGGTGGGTGCCTGTAATCTCAGCTACTCAGGAGGCTGAGGCAAGAGAATTACTTGAACCCAGGAGGCAGAAGTTGGCAGTGAGCCAAGATCAAGCCAGTGCACTCCAGCCTGGACAATAGAGTGAGACTCAATCTCCAAAAATAATAATAAAAAAAAGATAAAAATGAATTTAGATGAAATCTAAGAACATATCAAACTAATTTTTTATCTCTTAGTGCAGTTATCCCCCTTCTTTGCTCCCTAAAGTGGATATTGTCAGTTACCCAGTCTCTGATTAAACAGCCTGAAGCCTCACTGTATTTTTAGGTAGGCTGGTTATGATACAACTCTTAATTGTACCAGTTTTTTCTTTTATTGAGCCAAAATCTGCTTCCCTGAAATATCCTCTTTCTTTGGTCTGCCTTTCTCTACATTTCATGTTCCTCCTGGCTTGTTCAAAATCAGTTGTCATATATTCTTTCCCCAGTGTTCCATTTCAGGCCTAATAGCTGTGATTGCTTCATTTCTTCCCTGTGAAACATGCTCACAGACCACACATCCTCTTTAAAGTGCCTAGATTGGGCTGTGTGCCATAGCTCATGCTTTTAATCCCAGCACTTTGGGAGGCCAAGGCAGGTGGATCACTTGAGCCTAAGAGTTTGAGACCAGCCTGGGTAACAATGGCAAAATCCTGTCTCTAACTAAAAGAAAAAAATTAGCCAGGCATGGTGACATGCACCTGTAGTTCCAGCTACTTGGGAGGCTGAGGTGGGAGGATGGCTTGAGCCCGGGAGGCGGAGGTTCCAGTGAGCCAAGATCAAACCACAGCACTCCAGCCTGGGAGACAGAGCGAGACCCTGTCTCCAAAAACAAAAAAAAAGTGGCCAGATTGTTCACAGCAATGCCAGTCTTGTGGGATCCCCCAAAACTAGTGTTGCTCAAAACTCCGTGTTCGAGTACATTCTTGAGATATTTCACTGAGATGGAGGACTGATTAAATGTGTCCTGATTATTTTCCAGACTAAAATTTCTGTAGTCTCTTTTCTGTGGAATAGAACTTCAAGGCTTCAGTCATCTGTTGTGAATCCTGGCCCTGCCTGTGGGTGCTCCCCCAAGTTTTATCCCCAGCTGAAAATGGGATAATCTGTTCCAGCCTGTTTTGGATAGCCTCTTAAAGAGAATGAAGAGTTGTCTATGCCTAGTTTGATTATCCATTATGTCATATGGATCTATAATTAACAGGAAGTGTAAAAAAGCTCTCTATCCAGGTACTTACCAAGTCTTTTTTTTTTTTTTAATCTCACTTTGTCAGATTCTCCTGCCTCAGCCTCCCAAATAGCTCAGACTACAGATACACATCACCATACCTGGCTTTAGCTGTTTTTAGCTCTTGATTCGTATTGGGCATTTTTTTTTTTAAGGTGGGGTTTCACCATGATGGCCAGGCTGGTCATGAACTCCTGACTTCAGGTGATCCACCCACCTCGGCCTCCCAAAGTGCTAGGATTATAGGCGTGAGCTACCGCGCCCGGCCCATATTGGGCATTTACTCAGCTAAATCACCCAAGTTTTTTTGTTTTTGTTTTTTAACTTATATACTTTTTTATTATTTTTTTTAATGGAGAGATGGGGTTTCACCACGTTGGCCAGGCTGTTCTCGAACTCCTGACCTCAGGTGATCCACCCACCTCAGCCTCTCAAAGTGCTGGGATCACAGGCGTGAGCCACCGTGCCCAGCCCCACGCAAGTCTTTTTTGTACAAATTTGTGTGGATCGCAGTCTCTTCCTCCTTGTTTCTCTTTAGTTGATTTTCCAAACCCAGTTTTGAAGACTTTGTTTTTCCACATTAATTATCTAGCAGAGTATTTTAGCCATGTATATAGCGTTATCTTCTCAAATTAAAATTCTTCTAGGATTCCTTTCAGTCTTATCTAGAGATTAATAAGCATTATTTTTGAGTATTCGTATGTTGATAAAATACTAAATGGGTTAAGGACGGCAACAGGGTCCTTTGGTTCCTTAATACTATTTAACCAGTTATGACTCTACTTAATTTTTCTGTCACCTGCTCTTATTTCTGTCTCTTGTGCCTAGGAGAGTTTTTTAGTATTTACTCAGATTATTTCATCAGGAGCTCAATTTTCTTTTTATTGTTACCTGTTCTGACTTTTGATTCTTTTGTTCACAGCTGTCTGTTCATTACCTCTGTAAAAAGCCTTTGTTCTGTTAGAGCAGAAACTTAGCAAAGAAAAGCCTACTAGGAAAAGCTCCCAGTTGCCAGGGTTTCTTTACCAATTCATTGATTTGATAAATATTTATTGTATTTTCTGAATCTTTATTAATTTATCAAATAAGTCTTTATTAAATGAACAAATGAGTTTTAGAATGGGGGATGAAATTGCATATAGGCCAGGTGCAGTGGCTCACACCTGTAATCCCAGCACTTTGGGAGGTTCGGGTGGGCTGATCACTTGAGCCCAGAAGTTTGAGACCAGCTTGGGCAACATGGCAAAACCCCATCTCTACAAAAAATACAAAAGCTAGCCAGGTGTGGTGACGCACACCTGTACTCCCAGCTACTTGAGGGGCTGAAACAGGAGGATCGCTTGAGCCCTGGAGTTTGAGGCTGCAGTAAGCTCTGTTCACATGACTGCACTCCAGCCTGGGTAACAAAGTGAGGCCCTGTCTCAAAAAATAAAAAGAAAAGAAATTGCACATGCACTTTACTGGAAGATGGAATGTATATTTTAAAAATAGAGTCCTTGAGTCTTAAATTCAACTAATTAAAAAAAACATCAGGCCAGGCATGGTGGCTCATGCCTCTA
This sequence comes from Cacajao melanocephalus, assembly GCA_963573385.1. Classification (NCBI taxonomy): domain Eukaryota; kingdom Metazoa; phylum Chordata; class Mammalia; order Primates; family Pitheciidae; genus Cacajao; species Cacajao melanocephalus. The sequence continues at coordinate 80,918 of CAUYLG010039485.1, forward strand.
ATCCCAGCACTTTGGGAGGCCAACACAGGTGGATCACGATGTCAAGAGATCGAGACCATCCTGGGCCAACATGGTAAAACCCTGTCTCTACTTAAAAAAATACAAAAATTACCTGGGTGTGGTGGCTCATGCCTGTAGTCCCAGCTACTTGGGAAGCTGAGGCAAGAGAATTACTGGAAGTCAGGAGGCAGAGGTTGCAGTAAGCCAAGATTGTGCCACTGCACTTCAGCCTGGGCAACAAGAGTGAAGCTCCATCTAAAAAAAAAAAAAAAAAAAAAAAAAATCAAGGCAGGTAGAGTGGCTCACACCTGTAATCCCAGCACTTTGGGAGGTCGAGGGCTGCAGTGAGCCGTGTTAACGCTGCTGCACTCCAGCTGGGCAACAAAGTGAGACCGTCTTTAAAAAAAAAAATCATCATGGTGAACATGAGTTGAAGGAGTTGAAAAAGAGAAAAAAAAAAAAGGAAATTGTCTTGATTATGGCCCGGTGCAGTGGCTTACGCCTGTAATCCTAGCCCTTTGGGATGCTGAGGCAGGCGGATCACCTGAGCTCAGGAGTTTGAGAGCAGCCTAGCCAACATGGCAAAACCCCATCTCTACTAAAAAAAAAAAAAAAAAAAAAAATTAGCTGGGCATGATGGCAGGTGCCTGTAATCTCAGCTAGTTGGGAGGCTGAGGCAGGAGAATCGCTTGAACCCAGGAGGCAGAGGTTGCAGTGAGCCAAGATCACGCCACTGCACTCCAGCCTGGGCAACAGAGTGAGACTTTGTCTCAAAAAAGTCTTGATTATATCTTCAGTGATTTGAAGCTTTCGTCTTCCCATGTTTCAGTGAAACTTTTTGGTTCTGTTTAATGTACTATTTTATTTTATGACTACTATTTCTAATATTTTATTAGAAGGTCTCTCTTTTGTTTTTATTATATATGTGATTTTTTTTTTTTGAGATGGTGTTTCGCTCTGGTTGCCCAGGCTAGAGTGTAATGGTGTGATCTCAGCTCACCACAACCTCCACCTCCTAGGTTCAAGTGATTCTTCTGTCTCAGCTTTCCCGAGTAGCTGGGATCACAGGCATGTGCTACCACGCCCAGTTAATTTTGTATTTTTAGTAAAGACAGGGTTTCTCCATGTTGGTCAGGCTAGTTTCGAACTCCGACCTCAGGTGATCCGCCTGCCTCACCCTCCCAAAGTGGTGGGATTACAGGCATGAGCCACTGCTCCCAGCCTGTGTATGAGATGTTTAAGATTTGATACATTTTCATTGTATTTATTCTGATCATTAGATCTTATACTGTCATGCCAATTTATAAATTTCTTTTTAGCAACAGGGACCTTTTTATAAGCGTTTTATGTAAACCCTGACATAAAGAATGAAATCTGTGCTTCTTGGGTTGAACTGAGGATGGGAGATCCAGATGTCAACCCATCTACCACTATTACCAGCTTAGCTTGTCCATTCCCTGTAACATCACCGGAGGACCCCTGGGAGTCCCACAGTGAATGGTGTTCAACCGTGGCCTTATGGACCAGATACTGTTCTCCTAATTTAGAGATTGCTTCACTCTATTGCTGTTCTTGGAATGTGCTGCAGAGGTATTAATGGTTTAACAAGGCCTTTTTTATTTCTTCCAATGGTAAAGCTCTTAGGTGGGTCTTAGAGTTGCTGTATAAACTACACTCATTTCTACATAAGGTCTGATCTAATGAATTGTCCTCCCTCCCTCCCTTCTTCCCTCCCTCCCTTTCTTCCCTCCCTCCTTCCTTCTTTCTGTCTTTCTTTCTTTCTGTCTTTTCTGTCTTTGTTTTTTTTCCAGAAAGGGTCTCGCTCTGTCACCCAGGCTAGAGTACAGTGGCGTTGTCTTGGCTCACTGCAACCTCTGCCTCCCGGCCTTAAGTGATCCTCCCACCTCAGCCTTTCAAGTAGCTAAGACCACAGGTGTGCACCATCACACCTGGCTAATTTTTGTATTTTTTGTAGAGATGGGGTTTTGCCACATTGTCCAGGCTGGTCTCAAACTCCTGGGCTCAAGCACTCCTCCCACTTTGGCTTCCCAAAGTGCTGGGATCAAAAGTGTGAGCTACTGTGCCAGGCCCACATTTTGTATTTTCTTATAGATTGTTTGGGATATTTTTAAGAAACCGTACATGTTACTAATTTTTTGTTTTTGAAATTTTCTCTTCAAGTATGCTATTGCGGCAGCACCTCCCGAGATGTGTTATGTGGAACCGATGTAGGAAAGTCTGATGGATTTGGGGATTTCAGCTGTTTAAAGATATGTGGCAAGTAAGGTTTTACATTTTCCTCAGTTAGACTAAAGCTGCATTTTATGCAACAATTATGTAATAGTGTGTTCTTCTTAACAGGGACTTGAAATGTGGTAACCACACATGTTCTCAAGTGTGCCACCCTCAGCCCTGCCAGCCATGCCCACGGCTCCCCCAGCTGGTGCGCTGTTGCCCCTGTGGCCAAACTCCTCTCAGCCAATTGCTAGAACTTGGAAGTAGTGGTCGGAAGACATGCATGGATCCTGTGCCTTCATGTGGAAAAGTTTGCGGCAAGCCTCTGCCTTGTGGTTCCTTAGGTAACTAGTAGGCATAAAGTTGGCTTTTAAAATATTATTGTAAATGTTTGGCAGCAACGAGTGCTTAAGCAATGTAGAATTAAGTGCCAGTTACGATATCAGAGGTTTCTAAAGATTATGATCAAATTTATGTAGGTACTTTTTCTTTCTTTCTCAAAATATACTTGTGAAAACACATGTATTTGCCCAAGTGATCTCTCTGATTTCAGGTATTTTATTGTTAACTCTGGAGAACTGTGGTGAGTTACTGTTTCATAGGGGTTATGATTTCTCTTAGGAGCTTGTACTCTTATGAACACCATATGTGTTTATTCCAGTCCAAGGTTCAGCAAGTGTTGAAAAGCATTTTCACTTTATAGGAACATGCTAAAATAATTGTGGGTAAGTTGTTTGGTTTGAAGACAGAGTCTCGCTCTGTGGCCTAGACTGGAGTGCAGTGGTGCAGTCTCGGCTCACTGCAGCCTCTGACTCATGGGCTTAAACAATTCTCATGTCTCAGCCTCCTATGTAGCTGGGAGTACCACACCTGGCTAATTTTTGTGTTGTTTTTTGTTGTTGTTGTTGTTGAGACGGAGTTTCGCTCTTGTTGCCCAGGCTGGAGTGCAATGGTGTGATCTCGGCTCACCACAACTTCCACCTCTCGGGTTCAAGCAATTGTCCTGCCTCAGCCTCTCAAGTAGCTGGGATTACAGGCAGGCACTGCCACACCCAGCTAATTTTTTGTGTGTTTTTGGTAGAGACAGGGTTTCTCCATGTTGGTCAGGCTGGTCTCGAATTCCCGACCTCAGATGATCCACCCGCCTCAGCCTCCCAAAGTGCTGGGATTACAGGTGTGAGCCACCGCACCTGGCCTGATTTTTGTATTTTTAATAGAGATGGGGTTTTGCCATGTTGACTAGGCTGGTCTTGAAGTCCTGGCATCAAATGATCTACCTGCCTCGGGTTCCCAAAGTGCTGGGATTATAGGCGTGAGTCATCTTACCTGGCCAAAGAACTAAAATTATAAGTACAATAAAATGTCAGCCATTTAGACCATTGAAGGAATGCCAGTCTCTTTAGCTAAGTTTCCGATCTAGCTGAGGATAGCACCTGTTGAACATCATTTTGGATGAATATTTTTCTTTTTTCTTTTATTTTTTTTTTGAGATGGAGTCTCAGTCTGTCACCCAGGCTGGAGTGCAATGGCACGATCTTGGCTCACTGCAACCTCTGCCTCCCAGGTTTAAGCGATTCTCCTGCCTCAACCTCCCAAGTAGCTGGGATTACAAGCACCCACCATCACGCCCAGCTAATTTTTTTTTGTATTTTTTTAGCAGAGATGGGGATTCACCATGTTGGCCAGGCTGCTCTTGAAGTCCTGATCTCAGGTGATCCACCCGCCTCGGCCTCCCAAAGTGCTCAGATTACAGGCATAAGCCACCGTGCCTGGCTGGATGAATATTTTTCAAAAATTTACATTCCATGTTTAAACAGAGGTTACCAAAAGTGTTATAATTTCTCTCACTGACCCAGAGAAATCATTTTTATGAACTCCAGTTACTGTATTACACTGAATACAGCAATACCCTCGGCCTGCTGAGGTTTCTCAGACTATTTGCCCCATACCAATGAGCAGTGTTAATTGTTGTATCTGCTTGTTAAAGCTTTTTGTTGTTTATATTCTTGTCAGTGCTTATAGTATGCTTGCCTGCCTACCTTTAGTGATTCCCACTTTCTTCTGATTTATGACTTCTGATTACTTGGATACAGAAACCTGAAAAAGCTCGTTGGAATTAGATATAAAGTAATACTATACTGAGGCTGTCTGACTCAGTCTTTGGGGAATGTCTATGTGCAGTTTTGCAGTGACTTGGCAGCTTCTCTCCTGAGTGGGTGTTGAAAGGCCATGCATTTAGGAGAATGGAAAGTAGGCAACTGAGATTGAATAGGAAAGTTATTTCTGAAACTAACCATGTGTCTTCTGAGGTAAAGCTTGAATCTTTAGGTTTGGTTTTCATTTTATCAAAAACAGAGATTTCACATTTCTTTCAAGTGCCAGCATGAATCAGTGGGAACACCCTACTTAATCCTTTTTCTCAATCTGACCTTAAAATTGTATATAGAGGAGAAGTGCTCTCTTCTCATATTTTAATACATGTTCCAGCTGCATTCAGAAAGCCAATTGTCTGTTGGTTCTCTGCTTGCCATGAAAATGTGTCTGTGATATGGAGATTAAATGACTACTAAATCAAATCCCCTTTCCAAAAGCACATGAGTCAGTTTTATAAGAATTTCACATATAATGACCAGAAATCCTATCCTGGTGCTCATGTATCCCGTTGGTGATGAGAGAAGGAAATGTGAAATGGGTAATGCAAGGGGACTTGAGCAAGAGAAGGGTAGTAACTGGCAGTAACAGATCTTGGGATGGGACAAGACCAGGTTAAGGGATTAGAGGTACCCACTACACTTCAGCAGATTTTTAATCATGGAAAACTTTTAAGGAAATAGGCTGAGTTGACTGAGAAGCTCAGAGACAAGCATATAGCTAGTGAAAACAATGGCTGTCAGGTTTGTTCAGACCTAACTGAAAGCTTGATTAGGTCTTTTAGTATCTCATTCAGTAGGAAATTTCCATTCCAAAGGTACAGCTTCAGTACAAGAGACTGGGTGGAGTTCTACTTTAAGGATGGCAGCGTGAGGAGCTCCCATGGATCTGCTTCCCAGTAAAATAAACAGAGCTGGGGAAAACCTATTAAAAAGCAACCATCGAGGCCAGGCATGGTGGCTCATACCTATAATCTCAGCACTTTGGGAGGCTGAGGTGAGAGAATTGCTTGAGTCCAGGACTTTGAGACCAGCCTGGGCAACATGGTGAGACCCTGTATGTACCAAAAAAAATTTAATTACCTGGGTGTGGTGGCATGTGCCTGTGGACCCAGCTACTGTTGAGGCTGCAGTGAGCCATGATTGCACCACTGCACTCCAGTCTGGCTGACAGAGTGAGACCCTGTCTCAAAAAAAAAAAAAAATCAACCATTTAAAGTTTCTGGAGGCTGAGTGCAGTGGCTCACACCTGTACTTCCCAACACTTTGGGAGGCCAAGGAGTACAGATCACTTGAGGTCAGGAGTTCAGGACCAGCCTGGCCAACATGACGAAACCCCATCTCTACTAAAAATACAAAAATTAGCCTGGCATGATGGCACGTGTCTGTAGTCCCAGCTACTCGGGAGGCTGAGGCAGGGGAATCAGTTGAACCTGGGAGGCAGCAGTTGCAGTGAGCCGAGATTGCGCCACTACACTCTAGCCTGGGCGACAGAGCGAGACTTCATCTCAAAAAAAAAAAAAGTCTCTAGAAATTGCCCTAAGAGCATACATCAAATGAAAAGATACTTATTCATCAAAATCTTCTAGAACTCTGGTAAACAATAGCAAGAGTCTGTGGCATCAAGCCCTAGCTGGTACCTTCCTCCTCCCCTCAGCTCAGCTTGACAAATCTCCACTCAGGATAAGTGTGGACAAGAAGATGGGGCTTCTCCCCTCAGCTCCCAGGCAGGTTTACCAAATCTCACTGGGAAGGGCGCATTGTGAGCATTTCTTTTCCCCTCCAACTCCAAGTTGAAGAGGCTGAAATTCTGGTGAGTGTAGCTGAGAGGTTAGGGCTCCCTTCCTCCACCAAGCTCCTGCTTACAGAATGGAGGCTCCATCCTATTTGCAGCAGAATACTGGAGTCCTGATTGTCCTCACCCCAGCTCACTCTTGGGCAGAGGTTCCACTGAGAGAAGCAAACCAAGAAGGCAAAAGGCTACTATCCCACCCAACACCCAGAGTAGTGCCTCAGAGATCTTTCCCCCGGGGGAGAGGCAGTTCATAAAAAGAGCTCTGAAGTACTCTCCAAAGGAACTGACTTTATTTGAAACAGAGTGGGGAAATACAGGCCTGAGGACACTTTAGAAAATGATAGCATGTCTTAATAAAGAACAGTAACTAAACTATAGGCCATCTAGTTCATCAGAGAGAATCGGGGAAAGGTAGCTAAGAGGAGCCCTCCTCAGATCAGAACAAACCCCAAAGACTTACCGCAAAGACTATTCCTGTCCAAATTTAATTAGATCAGACTGCTGAGCAATTGATGCCCTGGAACATTGTCAAAAACAATAGAACTGGGAATTAATGGATCCTCGGGCCTGACCGTAATCCAAATGAGACACACAGTTTAACTGAGAGATCAGGGATAGAGACAAAAAGAAGCCTGCTGAAACCGCTGTAGTTCCAGGGTCAGTTGATACCTCTAAGGCTGTGGCATCCAAAGAATGACACCAGTGACTTCATATAGTCTAGCCAAGTCACAAAACAAATAAATAAGCAATCACAACAAAAACAAGCTGTGGAAAGGGGAAGCAGTATCCAGAGTTGCTATATTAGCTGAAATGTCTAGTTTCCAAGAAAAAGTATGAAATATGCAAAGAAACAGAGGAAAAAAACAGGCAACAGAAACTGCCTGTGAGAGTGACCAGATATCAGATTTAACAAATACTTTAGGATAATCATTATAAATATGTTCAAAGAACTGGGACGGGTGCAGTGGCTCACACCCGTAATCCTAGCACTTTGGGAGGCCGAGGCAGATCACTTGAGGTCAGGAGTTCAAGACCAGCCTGGCCATCATGGTGAAACCCCATCTTTGAAAAAAAAATTTAAAAATAAATAAATAAATAAATAAAAAAGACCAGCCTGGCCAACATGGTAAAAACCTGTCTCTACTAAAAATACAAAAATTAGCCAAGCGTGGTGGTATACGCCTGTCGTTCCAGCTACTCAGGAGGCTGAGGTAGGAGAATCACTTGAACCCAGGAGGTGGAGGTTGCAGTAAGCTGAGATCATGTCACTGCACTACAGCCTGGGCAAGAGAGCACGACTCCGTCTCAAAATAAATAAATAAGTTCAAAGAATTGAAGGAAACCATGCTTAAAGAGGTTGAAGAAGGTGTGAAGATGGTGTCTTATCAAATAGAGTATATCAATAAAGAGATAGAAACTATGTTTTAAAAAAAGAACCAAATGGAAATTTTGAAGTTTAAAAGTATAATTACTGAAATGAAAAAATCATTAGGCTAGGTATGGTGGCTCATGCCTGAATCCCAGTGCTTTGAGAGGCTGAGTCAAAGACCTTATCTCTACAAAAAAATTTTAAAACTTAGGCCAGACACGGTGGCTCTCACCTGTAATCTCAGCGTTTTGGGAGGCTGAGGCAGACAGATCACTTGAGATCAGGAGTTCAAGATCAGCCTGGCCAACTTGGTGAAATCTGATCTCTACTAAAAATACAAAAATTATCTGGGCATGGTGGCGTGTACCTGTAACTCCAGCTACTTGGAAGGCTGAGGCAGGAGAAAGACTTGAACCCAGGAGGCGAAAGTTGCAGTGAGCCGAGATCATACCACTGCACTCCAGCCGGGGAGAGAGAGCAAGACTCCATCTCAAAAAAAAAAAAATTAAAAATTTAGTTGGGCATGGTGCACATGCCTGTAAACCCAGCTACTCAGGAGGCTGAGGTGGGAGGATTGCTTGAACCCAAGACATTGAGGTTGCAGCAAGCCGTGATGATGCCACTGCACTCCAGGCTGGGCAACAAAGCAAGATCCTTTCTCAAAGGAAGAAGAAAAATTCATTAAAGGGGCTCAATAGTAGATTTGAGCTGTCAGAAGAAATGATCAGTGAACATGAAGATAGATTGAAAGAGATTATATAACCCAAGGGACAAAGAGAAAATATAATGAAGAGAAATGAAAATATAATGAAGAGCCTCAGAGAAATGTGGGACACCTTTAACTGTATCAGTGTACATGTAATGGGAATATGAGGAGAGTAGAAAGAAGCAGAAAAATATTTAATGAAATAATGAATAAAACCTTTTAAATTTATTGAAAAACACTGCATATCCAAGAAATTCAGTGAACTCCAGGTAGTGTAAAATGCAAAGAGATCCACACCCAGCACATAATAAAAATGCTAAAAGTAAATGATAAGGAGAAAGTCTTGCAAGCAGCGAGAGGAAAATGACTTTATCACATATGAAGGAACCTCTGTAAGCTTAACAGTGGACTTCTCATCAGAAACAGTGGAGAATACATCACAACTAGAAGGCAGTAGGATGACATATTCAAAGTGCTGAAAGAAAACTGGCAACCAAGAATCTTATATCTCACAAAACTACTTTAGAAAATGAAGATAAACAAAAATAACATTTATTGCTAGCAGGCAGACTTGCCTTACAATAAGTACTAAAAGAAGTTCTTCAGGCTAAAAGCGAGTAAACCAAAATAGAATTTCAAATCCACGTGAAAAAACAAAGAGCACTAGTAAAGGTGATTATGTAATCATAAAAGGCAGTATAAATGCATATTTTTTCTTCTCTCAACTGATTTAAGAAACAACTGTATAAAATAATATGCATATAATTGTATTTTAGGCCTATAACAGTATATTTAATAATTATAGCATAAAGGAGATAGATGGGATCAAAGTTGTGTTAGAATAAGAAAATGATACCAGATCATAACTCAAACCTACAGGAACAAATGAGGAAAGCCATAAGTGGTAAATTTTTAAAAGTGGGGAGGGCCGGGCTCAGTGGTTCACACCTGTAATCCCAGCTCTTTGGGAGGCCAAGGCAGGCAGATCACTTGATGTCAGGAGTCGGAGACCAGCCTGACCAACATGGTGAAACTTCGTCTCTACTGAAAATACAAAAAGCCTGATGTGGTGGCACATGCCTGTAATCCCAGCTACTCAAGAGGCTAAGGCACAAAAATTGCTTGAATTCAGGAGTGGGAGGCTGCAGTAAGCCAAGATCGTGCCACCACACTCCAGCCTGGGTGACAGAGTAAGCCTCTTACCTTTTTTTTTTTAAAAAAAGCTGGGCACAGTAGCTCACACCTATAATTCCAGCTACTCAGGAGGCTGAGGTGGAAGGATCACTTGAGGTTAGGAGTTCAAGGCCAGCCTGGGCAACGTAGTGAGATTCAGTCCCTAAAAGAAATTTTTTAAATTACCCAGACAAGGTGGTGTGTGCCTATAGCCCCACTTACTCTAGAGGCTGCAGTGGGAGGATCACTTGAGGCAAAGAGTTAAGGCTGCAGCCAGTTGTGATCATGCCACTGCATTCCAGCCTGAGTGAAGAGTGAGACCCTGTCTCCAAAAATAAAGCTATAAATATATATTTGTTCTCTTTCTCAGCTTCTTTAATAGATGTAACATTATATAAAGTTATAACAATGTAGTATTGGGTTTATAACATAAAGATGTAATATGTACAACAATAATTGCACAAAAGGGGAGAAGAATAGAGCTATGTAAGAGTAAACCCTCTGTATCTCACTGGAGTTAGTATAAATCTGAAGTAGGTTATGATAAGACATATATGGTAAGCCCTAGAGGGACCATTAAGAAAATAACTCAAAAAATATAGTAAAAAATATAATTAAAGGAATTACACTATAGAAAATATTAACAAAATGCAAAAGAAGATAGGAAAGGAGTATGAGAGTAGCAAAAAAGACATGAGACTTACAGAAAACTAAATATGGCAGACATAAATCCAGCTATAACAGTGACATTAAATGTAAATTCATTAAACAAAAGCAGAGATTTCTGATTTTTTATTTATTTTTTATAGAGGTGAAATCTTACTCTCTTTCCCAGGCTGATCTTGAACTCCTGAGCTCAAGCCATTCTCCCACCTTGGCCTCTCAAAGTCCTGGGATTACAGGCATTCCACCTAGCCAAAAGCAGAATTTTTTTAGACTGGATTAATAAAAAACAAGATCCAACTATATGCTCTCTTGAGGAGACAGACTTTATAGTCAAAGAGACAATGAGGCTGAAAGTTAAAGAACAGAAAAAGTATACCATGTAAACAGTAGCCATAAGAGACTCCAGGTGATCCCCATAAGGTCCTGGAAACAGGACTTGTCCTAAACCTAGTTTACCAGCATGGATGCAGGCACCATCAGACATTCACAGAGCTCGAGTCAGTGAGACTGTGGATCATGGCTTCTGATTATTTATAATCGCCAGATGACTTTCAGAGTTGAGAGCATTCCAGTAAAGTCATCCATGGCTACAATTTTAAGGAGATTCAATTCTATGCTGGAGATGTGCGGCCTAAGGAAAAAGAAGATTTATTCTGCGTTTTTGTTTTGTTTTGAGACAGGGTCTCACTCTGTCACCTAGACTGGAGTGCAGTGGCACGAACATGGTTCACTGCAGCATCAACCTCCTGGGCTCAGAAGATTCTCCACCTCAGACTTCTGAGTAGCTGGGACTATAGGCTAATTTCGTGTGTGTGTGTGTGTGTGTGTGTGTGTGTGTGTGTTTTGTTTGTTTTGGTAGACACACAATTTCACCACGTTACCTAGGCTGGTCTCAAACTCCTGGGGTCAAGCGATCCTTCCACCTCAGCCTCTCAAAGTGCTGGAATTATAGGCATGAGCCACCACACATGGCCTATTATTTGACTTAGGCAAAGCATCCTGTACTTTAAAGCATATTCCAGTGTCTAGTGCTGGGCCCTGAACTTGTCAGAAAAGGCCCAGTCTGCCAGTGAAGGGAAGATAGGGAAGAAGCATTGACTGCATCCTTCCCTCAGCTCTGATTCTAGAGTTGCAGGGAATGGAGGTGAAGACCAGTGAGGCTAGCAATTTGGGAGTATGAAATGAATAGTTGCAATTTTCATTTCCAGCTCTTTTCGTTTTTATTGCAGATTTTATTCATACCTGTGAAAAGCTCTGCCATGAAGGAGACTGTGGACCATGCTCTCGCACATCAGTTATTTCCTGCAGATGCTCTTTCAGGACAAAGGTGATGCTATTGATGGCAATGCTAGAGTTGTTGCCATCGATGTTTTCTTTAAAATGGTGATGATGGGAGGGGAGGAATCAAAATAACCTCAGCAGGGTAGGTATGGAAAGTGGTTATGGCACACAAGGCTCAGAGGCCAATAGTGGGATAAGGCAAATATACAAATCACTCTACCAAATACAAGTGTGATAGCCTGAAAAGAGGAACAGTAGCACTGTTGCAAGGAGTCAGCCAACTAAGAAGTTAGAGGAAGCACAGTTCATGTTACTACCCACTTGTGATACCAACTTTTGATACCAACTGAAAGTTCAGTGGTCCCTAAGACCACCTGCAAGACTTGATAATTTGATAAAAGGACTCACTGAACTTGCTGATGGTTATACTCATGGTTATAGGTTTACTACAAGGAGGTTACAGTTTCATTACAAGGAAAATGATACAGATTAAATCAGCCAAGGGAAGAAATATGTAGGGCAGAGTCCAAAAAAGTACCAGATGTGGAACTTCATTTGTCCTTTCGCTGTGGAGTCAGGAAAGTATTACTGCCTCTGCGTCAGTGTGTGACAGCATACATGGAGTATTGCCAACCAGGAAAGCTCACCCAAGTCTATGTGTTCAGTTTTTATTGGGGCTGTATTGTGCAACCATAGTTGACCGCCCATGTGGCTAATCTCAGTCTGCAGTCTCTCCAGAGGTCTGCTGATACCATGTGACCCAAAGCCCCTGGCCTAAAACTATCCAGTGTGGCCAGCCTGCTCTTAAATCGTGTAATTAAACTATCCAGTGACCCAAGACTCCAGGCAAACAATGACACTTCTATTAGGCATGGCATTGCACTAGGCTTAGAGATTACCTCTCAGAAGCCAAGTGCAAAGGCCAGACTCTCTTTGGGTAAGATTTAATTCTTCACTGTATAACTGTTTTGTACAACTGTTTTGTCAATTTCTACTTTCTGGTGAAAGCCTGGATAGTTTTTATTTTTCTTTTTTAAAATTGTTATTTGTTTGTTTATTTATTTATTTTTTGAGACAGTCTCACTGCATCACCTAGGATGGAGTGCAGTGGCACAATTTCGGCTCACTGCAGCCTCTACCTCCCAGGTTCAAGTGACTCTTGTGTCTTAGCCTTTGGAGTAGCTGGAATTACAGATGCACGCCACCATGCCCAGCTAATTTTTGTATTTTTAGTAGAGATGGGTTTTTGCCCTGTTGGCCAGCTTGGTCTTGAACTCCTGACCTCAAGTGGTCCTCCTACCCCAGCCTCCTGAAGTACTGGAGTTACCGGTGTGTACCACCATGTCCAGCTGATTTTTGTATTTTTAGTAGAGATGGGGTTTCACCATGTTAGCCAGGCTGGTCTTGAACTCCTGACCTCTAGTGATCCACCTGCCTTGGCCTCCCAAAGTGCTGGGATTATAAGCGTGAGCCACCACACCCAGCCTACCTTGGATAGTTTTGATCAGACTTATGTTATAAAAGGGACATCTTACCGTTTTGGAGTTAAGCTGTAGTGTCCATTCCTTTGCCTGTAACTGGAAGAGGCAGGAGGCCTTCCTGTAGAAGTCTTTGGGTGATTCAGCTTGGGGAACACACTGAATGTTGATTTATCCTGCTCTTTGACCTACCTGGTCATTTCAGTGTATATCAGCGTTTGTCCCAGCAACGTACAAGCCAGGGTAGAGACAGAATTCTGAACCATTGGTTCTGTTAAACACAACGCAAGGTCTGGGCAGCATCTGACTTGCAGTGATTCTGAGGATATAGTCCCTAAATGGGAAGCTAGTTTTTTTGTTTTTTTGTTTTTTTTTTAAAAGATGGCGTTTCACCATGATGGCCAGGCTGGTCTTGAACTCCTGACCTCAGGTGATCCACCCACCTTAGCCTCCCAAAGTGCTAGGATTATAGGCGTGAGCCACCACGCCCGGCGAGAAGCTAGTTTAATAGGAAAGCTTCAGAAAATAAAGGGAAAAGTAGTATAATTTACATGTTACAAAAGTTGTGTAATCATGTATGGGTTTTTTTTTTTCCTGAAAGAAATTACAGTATACATGGGACGATAGAGGTATTTTGAATGTCAGTTATGGGATCAGTTTGTACTTTCCAAATACCATATTAAAGACTGTGAGATGCTGTGATTTGGCTGTCATAAATTTAGTAATTCCCAGAGATGCTCTTCGTGATCTTTGTGACTGAGAATCACAAGCAGGGTTGGTACATACAAGTCCAACCTGGAAGTGGCTGCTGTCAGTTTTCTTCATTCTCCCACAATCCCCCTCTCGATCTCTGTTTTCTTTCTTCTCATTGACTCTTTGTCCTTACTCCCTCTATTAGTGAACTCGATGGCAGTGAGTGTATTCTTGAAAAGCTATGTGTAAGTTGAATTTTTGAAAGTAAAAGTCCTTAACTTGCAGGAGGAGCTCACTGTCAGTACAGACTCTGTTAAACCTGTTTGACAAAGCTTTTTTTACTTTGTCAAAAAAAGCTGATAATTATCACCTCATTGTTTAACTAGATTTTTCATGATTATGGATTTTTCATGACATGATTTTTGTAATGGAATGGGTTTTTCCACAAAAGTGAGTTTTCTAGATAAATAAAACTTATTTCTTAAAACTTCAAAAGTTGTTTTCATCACTTTGGTGGGACTCTGATAAATGTATGCTGTGTCTTACTATGTCTTGATAAAGCATGCCATATTTAAGTCTTTACAGTAATTCATATGCAGGAATTTATGGGAGTTCTGCCTTTCCTGACATTTGTAGATAACCATTCCTGCATATCATTTCTTCTGTACAATTCATTGTTCAATGATGGGAGCATTAACTCAGTTTCATGAGTCACTTTTGCTTTATATCTGTAGAGAGCAAATGGGGAACTTTTTCATATCATCAGTCCCAGGCACCTCATTTTTTATCTGAAATATATATATTTTCCAGCCAAGAACCTTTTATTTTTTAGACCTCTTTACATCTGTTATCAATTCCAGTAGCGGCTTTTTTTTTTTTTTTTGCAGGATAATTTTTACTAAGAGGGGACTTTTAAAGTCATTTTTCTCATTTCTGAGTACGTGGCAACTTGAAAATGACATCAAAGCCAAAATCAGATGTAGAAGCCAGGTAGCTAGCCAGACTCATTCTACCCCAAGTGACTGACTTGTTTCCCATACACCAGCATCACCACACATGTTTTTTAGGATCGTGCCTGACCTTTTGGACCACTCACATGTAGTGGAAACCATAGTAATAAAACTTTAGAGGCCAAACCAAAGATCTGCTACATTTCACTTTGCTATAGTTTGGTGATATTGTCAGCTGTCCTTTGGAGTGTGTAGAGCTGTTTGTTTCTGCATTAAATGGTACCAGATTGTTACCTGTTTCCAATTCTTACATTTGCTTTTTCTGGCTTTGTCTGTCTGTACCCTTGTTATGTGATGACTTCTCCTTCCTTTGCATACTTTTAGCAGCCCCTCTTTCCATTCCGATTTTATAATTCCTAGTCTGCTGTGAATTTGGAAACCAGACCACAAAGATTGTTAGAATTGTATTTGCCTGAAAAGTCTGTAAGCCTGGAGTCTTCTTGTGAGTAAAGCTCATGCATATAGGGATTAGGCTCATTCTAAGCATGGCATGTGAAGTTGGTGAGTAAGTGACTATCAGAGAAGTACAAGATATTTGGGATATACCTGTTACCTTTGGCATAATATTATAGTTGTATTGTTTTAATTAGTCCTAAAGTAGTTACTGTTTTTTTTTTTTTTTTTTCCATAGGAGCTTCCATGTACCAGTCTCAAAAGTGAAGGTATGACTGAGGTGGGGCATGGGGGAATTTTGAGGGTGAAGGTAAATGCTCTTTATCTTGTTAGGGAGTTGGGTTAAGTATTTGTCGAAATTCAGTGTAGGTATACTTAAGATATGTGCGTTTCATAGTATAACTTTCACCTCAAAAGGAAAAAATTATAAATTGAATTCTAGTTAGTGCTGAAAAAGTTAAGCTAGGTGCACTCATGTCTACAGCTTGCTTTGAAATGCATTAAAAAAGAAAATGGGTGGATAGAAGAATGGATAGATATATGAAAAAGTACGTATGTTAATGGTAGAATCTAGATATGGGCATATGGATGTTCACTGTAAAATCATTTGAACTCTTTTTTTTCTTTTGAGACGGAGTCTCACTCTGTTGCTCAGGCTGGAGTGCAGTGGCGCGATCTCGGCTCACTGCAACCTCCACCTCCCTGGTTGAAGCGATTGTCCTGCCTCAGCCTCCCAAGTAACTGAGATTACAGGTGCCCACCACCGTGCCTGGCTGATTTTTGTATTTTTAGGTGAGACGGGGTTTCACCATGTTGGCTAGGCTGGTCTCTAACTCCTGACCTCAAGTGATCCACCCGCCTTGGCCTCCCAAAGTTGTTGGGATTACATGTGTGAGCCACCACACCCAGTCCTGTCCCACTTTTTATGAGTTAATTTCAATCATATGTGAAAGTGGAGAAACTTGATTTAATGAATCCCCACGTACCTATGACCTATCATCATCAGTTGTCAATATTTTGCCTCTCTGTTTTCATCCATCCCGCCTTCCCTACATTTTATTTTTGCTGAAGTACTTTGAAAACAAATCTCAAATACCATTTCATCCATAAACACTTCAGTGTTTAGCCCATTTTTTGTAGTTGAAATTCACGTAACATATAATTAATCATTTTAAATGCACAGTTCAGTGGCACTTAGTTCTTTCACAATCTAGTTCCAAAACATTTTTTCTATCTTATTTTTTCTTTTTATTTTCTTTTTTAAAAATTTTATTATATCATATATTTTTTTTTTGAGATGGAGTTTCACTCTTGTTGCCCATGCTGGAGTGCAATGGTGCAGTCTTGGCTCACCACAATCTTGGCTCACCACAACCTCCACCTCCCAGGTTCAAGCAATTCTCCTATTTCAGTCTGCCAAGTAGCTGGTATTATAGGCACCTGCCACCATGCCTGGCTAATTTTTTTGTATTTTTAGTAGAGACAGGGTTTCACCATGCTGCCCAGGCTGGTCTTGAACTCCTGACCTCACGTGATCCGCCACCTTGGCCTCCCAAAGTGCTGGGATTACAGGCATGAGCCACCGTGCCTGGCCTTCTGTTTTATTTTAAAAATATGTAGAGGCAGGGTCTCACTATGTTGACCAGGCTTGTCTTGAAAGCTTGGCCTCAAATAATCCTCGCACTTTGGCCTCCCGAAGTGCTGGGGTAAAACATTTTCATCACCCTGAAAGGAAACCCTGTATTTATTAAGTTTATTCCCCACTCAGCTCTCCCCCAGGAAACCACTAATCTGCTTTCAGATTGTATGGATTTACTTTTTTTGAATACTTCATCTAAATGGAGTTACAATATATAATCTTTTGTGCCCACTTCTTTCGCTTAGCATGTTTTCGATGTTCATCATACTGTAGTATATATCAGTACTTCATTTCTTTTTATGATTGAATAATGTTTCATTTTGTGAGTATACATTTTGTTTGTCCCTTCACTAGTTGATGGATATTAGAATTATTTCCACTTTTTGACTATTGTGAATAGTGCTGTTATGAACATTTTTTTATACAAGTTTTTGTTTGAATACCTATTTTCATTTCTCTGGGGTGTATACTTAGGAGTAGAATTGCTGGATCCTATGGTAATCTTGTATTTGATTTTTTTGAAAAACTGCCATTCTGTTTTCCACAGTTGCTACACCATTTTATATTCTTACCAGCAATGTATGAGGGTTTCATTTTCTCCACATCCTTGCCAATACTTGTCATTTTCTGGATTTTTTAAATCATAGGCATCCTGGTGAAGTGATATATCACTACCACATGAAGTGATGTCTCTGATATCTCATTGTTCGTTTTGAAAATCTATTTATTTATTTGTTTATTGTTTGAGGCAGATCACTTGAGGTTAGGAGTTCGAGACTAGCCTGGCCAAAAAGGTGAAATCCTGTCTCTACTAAAAATACAAAAAATTAGCCCGGCATGGTGGCAGGCGCCTGTAATCCCAGCCTCTCTGGAGGCTGAGGCAAGAGAATTGCTTGAACCCTGGAGGCGGAGGTTGCAGTGAGCCAAGATTGCGTCATTGCACTCCAGCCTGGGCAACAAGACTGAAACTCTGTCTCAAAAAAAAAAGTTTTTGTAGAGACAGGGTCTCATTGTGTTGCCCAGGCTGATCTCAAATTCCTGGGCTCAAGCAATCTTCCTGCCTCAGCCTCCCAAAGTGCTAGGATTACAGGCAGGAGCCACCATGAGCAGCCACATGTAAACATACACACAGGCAGCCTTCCATATCCACGGGTTCCATATCCATGGATTCAACCAACCACAGATTGAAAATATTCCAAGAAACAAATTACATCTGTACTGAACATATACAAAGTTTTTTTCTCATCATCATTTTCTTAATAATACAGTATAACAACTATTTACATAGCATTTACATTATATTCAGTGTAAGTAATCTAGAGATGATTTGAAGTGCAAGGGCAGGTGTGCATAGGTTATATGCAAATATTATACCATTTTATATAAGAGACTTGAATATCTGTGGATTTTGATATCCAAAGGAGGTCCTGGAATCAGTCACCCATGGGACTAAGATGAGTGTGCCTTTTTCTCCATACCTTAAACCACCCTACCATTGCTTTTTTGTTTTTGTTTTTTGGCAGTTTGACAGGTGAAAATTGATATTTTAATATGCATTTTCAGCTGGGCAGAGTGGCTTATACCTGTTATCCCAACATTTGGAAGACTGAGGTGGGAGGATTATTTGAACCTAGGAATTTGAGGTAACAGACTCCAGCCTGGGTGACAGAAAGAGACCCTGTCTCTTAAAAACAAAAACAAAAAAACTCTCGGCTGAGTGTGGTGGCTCATGCCTGTAATCCTAGCACTTTGGGAGGCCGAGGCAGGTGGATCACCTGAGGTCAGGTGTTTGAGACCAGCCTGACTGACATGGCAAAACCCTATCTCTACTAAAAATATAAAAATTAGCCAGGTGTGGTGGCACATGCCTGTAATCCTAGCTACTCAGGAGGCTGAGGCAGGAGAATCGCTTGAACCTGGGAGATGGAGGTTACAGTGAGCCAAGATGGCGTCACTGCAGTCCAGCCTGGGCAACAGAATGAGACTCTATCTGGAAAAAAAAAAAAGAAAAAAGGCAAAAAGGCCAGGCATGGTGGCTCACGCCTGTAAACTCAGCACTTTTGAGGGCGTGGCAGGCAGATCACATAAGATCAGGAGTTCACAACCAGCCTTGACAACACGGTGAAACCCCATCTCTACTAAAAATACAAAAATTAGCCAGGTGTGGTGGCAGGCACCTGTAATCAAGTGAGGCATGAGAATCACTTGAACCTGGGAGGCAGGCGTTGCAGTGAGCCAAGATCACGCCACGGCACTCCAGCCTGGGCAACAGAGCGAGATTCCATCTCAAAAACAAAAAAACAAAAAAACTGCATTTACATGATTACAGTTGTATTATTACTATTGTATTCTTTTAGCCTATATATAGTCATTCAAATATTTGTTGTATCAATGTTCATATCCTTTGCCTGTTTCTTTTTCTTTTTAATTGGCCACAGCAGATGCTACATTTATGTGTGACAAGCGGTGTAACAAGAAACGGTTGTGTGGACGGCATAAATGTAATGAGATATGCTGTGTGGTAAGTGGACTTATCATTAGACATAATCAGATTCCATTCATCCAGGGGCTGGGCTTCTGGAAGCCTCAGCCATCTGGAGAATGCAGCCCAGATTTAAAAGTCACTGGGATGGGCCCCTAAGCAGCAGTCAGAGAGCTCTCATAGTCCCCATACCTGCGCCACAAAGAGACAGAGCCCAAGACCCCTACATGAGCACACAGTCTTCTGCAGGAGATTGTGTGTTGTCACAACACAGACTAACCTGGACTTAGCAAGTCGGGCTTCAGGTTTCATGTACCACCTAGGTCAGGTCAGTAGGAAAAATTATTATGCCTTTTTTAAAAAGATTTTAAAAAATATTATTTATTTAAAATATTTGCTTTTGGGATTTCAAGCTCTCTGACTGCTGCTTCTGACTTTTGGGATTTCAAGCTCTCTGAGTTCTCTGGAATCTCTGGAATCCCCTCCCACATAGTGGGAGCTCAAAAAAAATTTTTTTTTGCTTTTATGGAACTAATTAAAGAAAGCACTAGCTGGCTATTCATACTATGTTATCTCATATACTCTTTTACATATGTAAAAACAAGGTAACATACATGTATTTATGTTATATATGACCTGATAATATGTATATATGTGTGTGTATGTATGTGTATGTATTAGTCTATTTTCACACTGCTGATAAAGACATACCCGAGACTGGGCAAGTTACAAAAGAAAGAGGTTGTTTTGTTTTGTTTTGTTTTTTTAAGAAGGGGTTTCACGGTGTTGGTCAGGCTGGTCTTGAACTCCCGACCTCAGGTGATCTGCTTGCCTTGGCCTCCAAAGTGCTTGGATTATAGGCATGAGGCACCACACCTAGCCAGAAAGAGGTTTAATGGATTTACAGTTCCAAGTGGCTGAGGAGGCCTCACAATCATGACAGAAGGCAAGGAAGAGCAAGTCACATTTACATAGATAGCAGGAAGCAGAGAGAGTTTGTGCCAGGAAACTTGGCCTTATAAAGCCATCAGATCTTATGAGACTTATTCACTATCACAAGAACAGCATGGGAAAGACTGCCCCCATAATTCAGTTACCTCCCACCAGGTCCCTCCCAGTGGAAGTCAAGATGAGATTTGGGTGGGGACACAGCCAAACTATATCATTCCACCCCTGACCCCTCCCAAATTTCATGTCCTCACATTTAAAAACCAATCATGCCTTTCCAACAGTCCCCAAAGTTTTAACTCATTTCAGCATTAACTCAAAAGTCTACAGTCCAAAGTCTCATCCAAGACAGGCAAGTCCCTTCACCTATGAGCCTGTAAAACCAATAGCAAGTTAGTTGCTTCCTAGGTACAATGTGGGTACAGGCATTGGGTAAATACAGTCATTCCAAATGGGAGAATTTGGCCAAAGGGGCTACAGGCCCCATGCAAGTCCGAAATTCAGTAGGGCAGTCAAATTGTAAAGCTCCAAAATGTTCTCCTTTGACTCCATGTCTCACATCTAGGTCATGCTGGTGCAAGAAGTGGGTTCCCATGGTCTTGGGCAGCTCCGCCCATGTGACTTTGCAGGGTACAGCCTCCCTCCCAGCTGCTTTCACAGGCTGGAATTGAGTGTCTGTAGGCACACAGTACAAGCTGTCAGTGGATCTGCCATTCTGAGGTCTAAAGGACAGTTGCCCTCTTCTCACAGCTCCACTAGGTTGTCCCCCAGTAGAGACTGTGTGGAGGCTGCAACCCCACATTTCTGTTCTACCCTGCCCTAGCAGAGGTTCTCTATGAGAGCCCCACCCCTGCAACAAACTTCTGCCTGGACATCCAGGCATTTCCATATATCTTCTGAAACCTAGGCAGAGGTTCCCAACCTCAATTATTGACTTCTGTGTACCCACAGGCTCAATACTGCATGGAAGCTGTCAAGGCTTGGGGCTTGCACTCTGAAGCCATGGCCTGAGCTCTGTGTTGTCCCCTTTCAGCCATGGCTGGAGCAACTAGGACACAGGGCACCAAGTCCCTAGGCTGCATACAGCACAGGGACCCTGGGCCCGACCCACAAAACCATTTTTTCATCTTGAGCCTCCAGGCCTGTGATGGGAGAGGCTGCCTTGCCCTGAAGACCTCTGACATGTCCTGGAGACATTTTCCCCATTGTCTTGGGCACTAACATTTGGCTGCTTGTTACTTCTGCACATTTCTGCAGCCAGCTTGAATTTCTTCTAGGAAAATGGGATTTTTTTTTTCTTTTTTCTTTTTTTTTTTTTTTTTTTTTTGAGATGGAATCTCGCTCTGTCACCCAGGCTGGAGTACAGTGGCATGATCTCAGCTCACTGCATCCTCTGCCTCCCGGTTCAAGTTATTCTCCTGCCTCAGTCTCCTGAGTAGCTGGGATTACAGGTGCATGCCACCACGCCCTGCCAGTTTTTTTGCATTTTTAGTAGAGACAGGGTTTCACCATGTTGGTCAGACTGTCTCAATCTCCTGACCTCATGATCTGCCCACCTCAGTCTCCCAAACGGCTGGGATTACAGGCATTAGCCAATTTTTTTTTTCTATCGCATTGTCAGGCTGCAAATTTTCCAAACTTTTATGCTCTGTTTCCCTTTTAAAACTGAATGCCTTTAACAGCACCCAAGTCACCTCTTGAATGCTTTGCTACTTAGAAATTTCTTCCACTAGATACCCTAAATCATCTTTCTCAAGTTCAAAGTTTCACAGATCTCTAAAGCAGGGGCAAAGTGTTGCTACTCTCTTTACTAAAACAATAAGAGTCACCTTTGCTCCAGTTCCCAAACAAGTTCCTCATCTCCATCTGAGACCACCTCAGCCTGGACATTATTGTCCACATCGCTATCAGCATTTTGAGCAAAGCCAATTCAGCAGGTCTCTAGGAAGTTCCAAACTTTCCCACATTTTCCTCTCTTCTTCTGAGCCCTCCAAACTGTTCCAACCTCTGCCTATTACCCAGTTCCAAAGTCACTTCCACATTTTCAGGTATCTGAAAGAGTAGTTCCCCACTCTTCCAGTACCAGTTTACTATATTTGTCTGTTTTCACACTGCTAATAAAGACATACCCGAGACTGGGCAAGTTGTAAAAGAAAGATGTTTAATGGATTTACAGTTCCAAGTGGCTGAGGAGGCTTCACAATCATGGTGGAAGGTAAGGAGGAGCAAGTCACGTCTTACATGGATAGCAGCAGGCAGAGAGAGAGAGAGAGAGAGAGAGAGCGAGCTTGTGCAGGGAAACTTGGCTTTATAAAGCCATCAGATCTCATGAGACTTATTCACTATCACAAGAACAGCATGGGAAAGACCTGCCCCCATGATTTGGTTAACCAGGTCCTTCCCGCAACGTGTGGGAATTCAAGATAAGATTTGGCTGGGGACACAGCCAAACCATATCAGTGCATATATGTATAAACAAGATAACACAGTACCAATAGCAAGGTAGTACATGTATCATACACATACATGTGGTATGTATGTATATAACATATATAATTATTTTTAAAATTTATATATTAAAGTGAAGAGTGATGAATTGTGCAAGTATTATAAACTAGTGTTAGAAGGCTTAAAGACTTCCTCTTATTATAAAAGAATTTGAGGCTGGACATGGTGGCTCATACTTGTAATTCCACTTTTGGAGGCTGAGGTGGGTGGATCGCTTGAGCCCAGGAGTTTTTGAGGCCAGCCTTGGCAACATGGTGAAACCCCATCTCTACCAAAAATATAAAAATTAACCAGTCTTATAATCAGATCTCGAAATGGATAAATAGATTTAAATGTAAAATTGTGCCAGATGTGGTGGCTCATGCCTATAATCCCAGCACTTTGGGAGGCCAAGGCAGGTAGATCACTTGAGGTCAGGAGTTCCAGACCAGCCTGGCCAACATGGTAAAACCCCGTTTCTACTAAAAATATAAAAATTAGCCAGACATTATGGGCAGGCACCTGTAATCCCAGCTACTCAAGAGGCTGAGGCAGGAGAATCACTTGAACCCAGGAGACAGAGGTTGCAGTGAGCCAAGATTACATCACTGCCTTCCAACCTGGGCGACAGAGTGAGACTCTATCTCTCTTGAGACCCTGTCTCTCTCTCTCTCTCTCTCTCTGTCTCTCTCTCTCTCTCTCTCTCTTCCCCCCCTCCATCACGCACACACACAATGTAAAAATAAAATAATTTTTTAAAAAATTTCAAACATACAGAAGCAGAGAGACTGGTATAGAGAGTCCCATATACACAACATCCAGCTTCTGTATTGATCTCCTCATGACGAATTCTGTTTCATCTGTATCCCCGCTTACTCTCCCTTCTTTAGTTATTTTGAAGATATTTCCTGACATCATTTCATCCATAAATATGTAGAGCTTTGTTTTTGTTAATCTTATTTATGGAAAATACAAAATGAAGACCATTTCATGAACAAATATATATCTCTCTTCCCAGGATAAGGAGCACAAGTGTCCTTTGATTTGTGGGAGGAAACTCCGTTGTGGCCTTCATAGGTGTGAAGAACCTTGTCATCGTGGAAACTGCCAGATATGCTGGCAAGCCAGTGGGTATCTTCACTGTATAGTTTATTAGAAGAGTTTTTTAGAAATTCAGACATAATATACTTTGAGAGATTGATTCACTTAGAATGTACGGATTCTTGAACTAAGCCTTCGTTATTTCAAATTTGTTGAGACTTTTTAAAAAGTTATTTTGAATGCTGTATTGTAGTCCCTGAATATACAAAACTTAGGATATGAGCAGTGATCCTGAGATGGGACCTAGTTTGTTAATAGATTCCTTCTCTGCCACCTGCCTCATATATGTTATTGACCTAGGTTCTGTCCTCAACAGGCTTCTTTCTCTATATTTTGCAGCAGTTGGCAAACTTTTGGGTTGTTGAGCTCATTTGCATTACTAAAAATTATCCTAAAGAGCTCTTTTTATGTAAGTTATATTTATCTGTATCTACCATATTAGAAATTAAAACAAATTTTTCAAATAATTTATTTATTAGTATATTTAAGAAGAAAAATAATGTACTTATTGCATGTAATCACAAAATTTTTAAAAAATAACTATTTTCAAAAAAACAGAATAGTAGATACTTGTTTTAATAGAAGATAGCTGGATTCTCATATCTACTTCTGCATCCAATCTGTTTGATGTAGTTGAGGCCTGTGAAAAAAATCCAGCCTTACACAGATAGCCTTACACAGGAGAAAGGAAGAGTATTTTAAATATGTTTTCAAATAATTATTTATATTATTTGAAATTAGACCAGAAATCAATCTCATTTCAAAAAGGACTTGACTCAGTGTTTTTGTTCTGTCACTAAAATTCATTGGACTTTCTTATATTTTGAATGGATCTTTTTACCCATGCGTGATTTTATAATAGTCCACCTTGATCATTTGGAAAATAATTGTTCACTAAGTTAAATGATCTTTAAAATGTTGACAAATTCCCTATTATAATATTAAAAACTCAGTCATTAATGTAGTCTCCAGTCTAATTATAAATGTGTTGGGAAAAGTATTAGGAAATTGTCAGAATCATAGTAATAAATGAAACTTCATATCTGCCTATGCCTTTTTCACCAGCTTAGTTTTGATAAAATAAAAACGTCTTTTAAAAAAAGGAGCACCCCCAAAAATTCTCCTCTAAAAATACAAGCAAAAGTGTGTGTGTGTGTGTGTAAATGCCTACCTGCACATCCCAAACTCAGAAAGGATTCTTTTGTTTTACCTGCTGCTCCACCAGGTTTTGATGAATTAACCTGCCATTGTGGTGCATCGGTGATTTACCCTCCAGTTCCCTGTGGTACTAGGCCCCCTGAATGTACCCAAACCTGCGCTAGAGTCCATGAATGTGAACATCCAGGTGAGTGCCATCTTGCCTTCACACTTGAGCCTGCTTACACCATGTCATTTAGGATCCTGCTGTATAACTGTTGTCGCTGCTCTAAAGTCATGCTGTGATGGCTGCCCCTTGCTCCCCATGCTCAGGGGCTACTTGTGTGAAGGTGAGTCTGTGATCTGGGGCACAGCTTGGAATCATAGTGCTCTTCATTGGTTTACTCTAGGGATGTCAAACACACCTAAAAAGGTTGGAAGAAGCCCCAGCTTCTTCTAAAAAAAGTTTAGCATCTTTTTACAAAATTAAAAGTGACTTTTTTGTTGTTGTAGAAGCAGTAGATATTTATCATATTAAAATTAAGAAAATAGAGGCCAGGCGCAGTGGCTCGCTGTGAGACCTTTGGGAGGTCTAGGTGGGTGGATCACTTGAGCTCAGGAGTTCGAGACCACCCTGGCCAACATGGTGAAACCCCGTCTCTACTAAAAATACAAAAATTAGCTAGGCTTGGTGGCAGGCACCTGTAATCCCAGGTACTCAGGAGGCTGAGGCAGGAGAATTGCTTGAATCTAAGAGGCAGAGGTTGCAGTGAGCCAAGATTGTGCCACTGCACTTCAGCCTGGGCAACTGAATGAGACTCCATCTCAAAAAAAAAGAAAAAAGGCCTGGCACAGTGGCTCACACCTATAATCCCAGCACTTTGGGAGACCAAGGCAGGTGGATCACCTGAGGTCAAGAGGTCGAGACCAGCCTGGCCAACATGCCGAAAACCCATCTCTACTAAAAATACAAAACTTAGCCACGCAAATTGGCGGACGCCTGTAATCCCAGCTACACGGGATGCTGAGGCAAGAGAATCTCTTGAACCTGAGAGGCGGAGGTTGCAGTAAGCCGAGATTGCACCATTGCACTCCAGCCTGGGCAACAGAGTAAGACGCTATCTCTCAAAAAAACAAAAAGAAAAAGAAAAAGGTAAAGTCAAAAGTTTGAGATTAAATAATCTATTATGTCACCTCCTAAGAATTATACCTTACATGTATTTCTCAGGGTCTTTTTCCATGTGCAAATATATATGTTTGCATTTTTTCCCCAAAATAAAAATGGGATCCTACTGAACTTAATGTTTTTAACTAGCTTTTTTTCACTTTTATCATTGTATTTTTAATCTGTCCCTTGTCAATGAGTATTTTTTTACAATATAAATTTTTAATGGCAATTGAGTGTCCTGTTGCATGGATGGGCCATAACTTATTCAGTCAGTCTTGTGTTGCTGGACATTTAAGTATTTCCAGCTTTTCTCTGATAAGCTGCTCAGCTACCAGGCCAACAACCACTTGACATCACTCAGTTTTCTTGTCTTGTCAGGTCTAGTTGCTGGCTCTCCTCTGGCATCATACTGGGCCCGTCATTTCATTTTACCAAATGCTAGAGGCAAACCTGAAATAATTCAAGAGATCAGATTGGATACCCACAGTTAGTCCGGCAATATGATTCAGTCTTAGAGCTAGAAAATCAGCTCTTGATTTGTTAAGTTAATAGAGTGAAACAGAACTAAACAAATTCTTCATGAAGTGGAATGTTCCCTCCTTCCTTGGGGATCTTAAAATAGCCCTCCCAGCATAGTTTGCAAGCATTCATACCAGCATCAAGTACATGCCCAGGCCAGTATCAACCCATTCTTTCCTTTACACTTACTTTCAGGTAAAGGTGTTACAGATGAAGTCCAAATCCTCCCAGGCAAGGTCCATAGTAAGAACTTCAGCATTTGTGAATTGTGTTGTTTTAGCCTATTTTGTTCTGCATTCATTTCCACTTTCTTAAGTGTTTATTTTATATCTAGCATGGTATCAGACACAGAGGAAGAGAAAAATAGCCCATGACCTTGAAGTTCTTATGATCTCCCTAAAGGAGGAGGATGGTAGTTCAGTACACATGATACAACCACCTGTCGCATGAAGATGGGCTAAATAATGTGGCAGCAACCCATCTGCGTAAGAACTGAGACACCTGGAAGTGTGAGGGAGCTCAGGCTAGAGTGTGGTCAGCCAAGGAAAGCTTTGTTGTAGGAGGTGAGTTTAGATGAACCTCCCTTTATAGGCAGCAATGAAATTGGAAAGAGTCAGCAGAAGCATTTTAGATGGAATTAATAGCAAAGATATCTGAGCAGAAGTGAGCAGTTGCTGTGTAAGGTAAGGCCAAAAGAATGACATAATAGAATTGGATGGACCATTTGGCTGTGCTGCAAGAGATGAAATGGGAAAGCTGCCTCCTCTGCTTCTGTTTTGGCATGATTGGATTTTCCGCCTTGGTTGGGTTTCTTTTTCTCACTCATGCTTGTCCTTCAACACTTTAACATAAAGCTAGGTACTTACTTTTTACTTTCCTGTGACCACTTTTTTTTGGGGGGGGGGTTCACTCTTGTCACCCAGGCTGGAGTGCAATGGCATCATCTCGTCGCACTGCAACCTTCATCTCCCAGGTTCAGGTGATTCTCCTGCCTCAGCCTCCAGGGTAGCTGGGAATACAGGTGCACGCCACCACACCCAGCTAATTTTTATAATATTAGTAGAGCCGGGGTTTCACCATGTTGGCCAGGCTGGTCTCAAACACCTGACCTCAGGTGATCCACCTGCCTCAGCCTTCCAAAGTGCTGGGATTACGGGTGTGAGCCACCGTGCCCAGCCCCTGTGACCATTTTTTAAAAGTACTCCCAGTTCCTGAATTTAAAAGTTTCATGCCATATGCCGTTTATATCATGTATAATGGTTTACGTGGCTTTATTTAGAAAGTATTCCTAATGTTACCTTTCTCTTTCTGCAGTGTATCATTCTTGTCATAGTGAGGAGAAGTGTCCCCCTTGCACTTTCCTAACTCAGAAATGGTGCATGGGCAAGCATGAGGTAAGTTTTCCCTCTAAGTGCACATTGTTCCAGGCAAAGGTTCATGATTTTATTACTTAAGAATTGTTAGTCTGATCGTTTCTCAAAGTAAATACACTCAGAAGTAGAAGCTTTCCATTGCTTAAAATTTTTTTCTTAAGATACAATTCGCATACAACAGAATTTACCCTTTTTATTGTACAGATCCATGAGTTTTAACAAAAGCATACATACCATCATGTAACCACTACCACAGTCAAGATGTAGAACAGTTCAGTCACCCCCAAACATCTTTCATGCCCCTGTATACTCACTGTCCCCAACTTCCAACCACTGAAAACCAATGATCTGTTGTCTGTTCCAATGATTTTACTTTAAAATAGTTAAGTTTTTTTGTAACCACCTTACTACTGCAAGAATGGCAATAATCAAAAAATAATAGATGTTGGCATGGATGTGGTGAAAAGGGAACACTTTTACACTGCTGGTGGGAATGTAAACTAGTACAACCACTGTGGAAAACAGTGTGGAGATTCCTTAAGGAACTAAAAGTAGATTTACCGTTTGATCCAGCAGTCCCACTACTGGGCGTCTACCCAGAAG